>JANHGN010011459.1:0-17894 GCA_024605025.1 Megaceryle maxima | reverse complement strand
ACACATCTCCCCCCCAAAAATAAAAATCCAACCCAACCAAAAAAAACCAAACACACACTTTTCTGAGCCTTTGGTTCAGCACAGTTCCTCCTTCCTCTGAGACACTCACAACCCTGGGTTTGCTTATACTGGAAAAATGGTCAATGTCAGAAAATATGTGCCCCACACAGAGCCAGAGGCAAAGGGTCCTGGGAGCATCATCCCCCTTCCTGGAGGTCTGGCACCCTGGGCTCACTGCCAGCCTAGAGACAGCGCAGCTGAGGGCTGCCCTCCTCCCTCTAGTGACCTTGAAGGAGGCAGGGCTGGAGGGAGACCTCCGCGAGAGCTGACCTCTCCCCTCCTATGGAATCTGCATTTCAGCTGAGGCTCTGGTGCTTGGCCCTGCCTGAGCTGGGGCTGTGTGACATCCAAGCCTATATGTCATCAATCCAGACCTGCTGATCAACCTCTGGGCCAGGCCTCAGACCTGCCTCACTGCTACGGACTTGCCTGCTGATCACAGGGCTGTGTCTGTCCCCATCAGTTGCCATCACTGGACCTGACTCTCTAACTTGACTCCTGATTTGAACTCAGACCTATCACATCACCATGGACTTGTCTGATGATGTGGACTTTCTGTTGACCCCAGCTGCCATCTCCAGGCCTGCCCTGCTCACCTTGCTCAGATCCTGTGGGATGGAGCCCTGGCCAGTGAGGTCCCTGCTCCACTGGCCATGTTATGGCACTTGGCTCCCTGTCCCTTAGACAGTATCTGGCCCTCACTGTCCTCTGACAGCAGAGTACTGCGGAACATAGAATAATACCAGACCACTTCCACTGACCCAGACCCATGGTCTATCTGGAGCAGCATTTGCTCTCTTACAGGGCCTAGTTCTGTCTTCCAAAATACATGCTGACATTCAAGAACAAGATCCAGGTGGAAGTGAAAGGGAAAATGGGCTACCTGTCTTTATCAAAGAGAAGAGATATAAATCAGCAAACCTCCATTTGTTATCTGGAAAGATAATGAAACAAGCTGTTCAGCCATCAGTGTGAAAAGCAACTAAGTAACAATAAAGTGATGAGAAGCAGGCAGTGTGCGTTTGTCCAGAGCAAATCATGTCCAAGTAACCTAATTTATTTCTTTGCCAATATAACTGTCTTAGTAGGTGCTGAAAGCAATAGATGAAACATATTTTGACTTCAGGAAGGCTTTTGACATTGCCTTGAACACCACTCTCAGAAAGGCAAATAGGTCTCAGATGGTATTAGCACAAAAGGGGTGTGTGATTGAAAAGCAATTCCCAAACTCTTGCAGTGAATGTTTTCCTGTCTATAGGAAGGTATATCAAATTAAGGTATCTGATCTGTCTGCTAGGATTGATTACTTTCATTAGTGACTTCAAGGGTGAAATTGAGCTTTGTCTTCAAACTTCTGCAAGTGACATTGAGTTGGGCAGTACTACACTGGGGAGGCAAAGATTTAAACGTTGTTAAATTGCAGAAATAACTTCAAAACAATGAGATAACATCCAATAAAGACAGGATCAAAGTATTATGCTTTGAAAAGAAAACTGGAACTCTCAAATTCAAGATGAGGAAAAAATGTGTGGTCTTTGATAAGATACCAAAACGTACATACACTTAGGGCAAGAACTTTAAGAAATCCATAATTCCGCATTGGAAAGTGTGGACTACATGAAAATCCAGTTCCTTGTCATGAAGACAGCTAGTGAGGAACAATGCACTGACACCACACTGATCTCCCAATTTGAAATGCGCAGGGCAACAAATGACACAAAAATTATTTGCAGCTGCCAGAGGTAACCTGGCTTGCAGAATACTGGCCTCGTGCCATCTGTCACATTGCTCTGAACAACCTGGCATGGCCCTGATGTGCTTTTGCTTTGCCTGGCCTCCTCCTGTTGCCTGAAACCTTTCTTCTCTGGGAGATGTGCTTCCCTGTCTTCTCACTCTGGTACGTTCTAGAGCTGCTGGCCCTGCCGGAGGGACCTGGGACTCTGCAGAAGGCAGTGGGTGAGAAAGGAGCTGTAGGGTTCAGGAGCCCTGGGCTCTACAGGGTGGGGAGGGGAAGCCACAAGTCTCCAAGTGCTACCCCTGCTTGAAGTCTCCCAGGACAGGTCACACCATGTCCCAGTGAGAGGCAAGACTGGGACAGTCACAAGAGTTCAGAGATGACATTGAACAGGTCTCCTGGTCTGCACACCATGATACTCCAGCCTTAAAGGCAGACTCTGTGTTGGAGCGTCCAACTTCCAGCAGATTGCAAATGTGGGGTTTTTTTCCCCTTAATGCCACTTCTTGGGATCCTGACTTGAAGAGCAGCCTGCAGCAAGACAAACACAGAAATCACTGACAATTGTTTTGGTTTTTTTTTCTCTTGGCAGAGATCACATAAAGAACAAAATGACGGCATAACGCACGCTGGCTCATTTTGCTCAGCTTCCCAACTTTTCCTCTAAAGACAACGAGTGACCACCTAGGAAATATCTCTGTCTATAGAACAAAACCCACAACTTGATAAGCTTCTGTGGCCAGAAGCAGTCAGAGACTGCAGGTTGGCTTTGTAGAATTGCGGCTCCAACAAGTTCATCCTCAGCCTGAAAAACCTTTTGTTTTGCTTTCTAGTAACACTATCTTCTCTGAGTTAAAAGTGCATCCCTCCACCATGGGATCCACACATTTCCCAGATGTGTTTTCAACAGCAGAACATAGGAGGGGTAAGCTGTGAGAGACCCCTGCCTGGCCCTTTCACAGCCCACCAGTATGGCTCTGATTTTGCTGAAAAGGTTGAGTATCACAGTAACATTTGTAGCAGTTTCACAAGAGGAGTAGAACATGAACCAAGCCATGCTTGAATTAACAAAACGACATTTTGCTGCAGACTTTCACACCTTTGAACTGAACTAAAAGACGAGGACATTTATTCCAAAGCTATGAGCAGCCAAAAATAAAGGGTGGGGGTGGCCCTATGGAAGATGCATTGCAGGTGCAAGCCCTGACTCCAGCAAGACTGCAGAGCATGGGGTGAGGATGCCCCTAACTTGGTGGGGATGTTGAAGCCCTGTGGATGCCGTCCCCATGTGCTTGACGATTCCGGGGTGCGCCTAAGCTCCCAACACGGGTCCCCAAGGGGAAAAGCTCCCTGACAACCGTCTGCCAAGGCCGGCTCAGAATCTGGGGCCGGGCACAGGGAGGAGACCCTCCTCCCCGGGGCCGCCCAGCCCACCGACCTCCCTTCCTTTTCCTTGCCTTTTCCATCCCCACCAGCCGGCCGCCGGAGGGTCCTTCTCTGGGGAAAGTTGCTCGGCGCCCACCGGGCGAGGGGCGGGAGGTGTCCGGGGCTGCCTCCCCGCCTCCCGTGCGTGTCGCCGAGCTATTTATTTAAATTGCAAATAAAACGCCTCAGCGCCCGCCCTGCCGGGGAGAGACAGCCCGAGCGCCGCACCGGGCGGCCGGACGCCGGGTAGGAGGCTGCCCCGCGGGGCTGGCAGCGTCAAAGACGAGCCCATGGCCGGGGGGGCGCCGGACCCTCTCCCCGGGGCTCTGCTCTGTACCTTGCTCTGGGTGGCGGCAGCAGCTGCGGCGGCCGGCCCCGGGGGCAGCCCCGCGCCCGGCGCCTTCGGCCGCGTCTACCGGGGCGCCGTGAACATCAGCGCGGAGCAGGTCTACGCCTTCGCCTACAGCAGCGAGCCCGGGCAGGTAGGAGCGACCCCCGGAGCGGCGGCTTCCCCGCGGCGGGGAATTGCACCGTGCCCCTCGCTCTTTCCCCCTCCTTCTCTCCGCCGGTGTGGCCGGAGGCGGGGTGGGGGGGAGAAGCCGGCGCCTCTGCGGCTCTGCCGCCGTGAAGCAGCGGGCCGGGCTCTCCCTCTACGCCCTCCGTCCTGCCCGCATCTTCCCGCCGCCGCGGGGGCCGGGAGCTGCGGTGCACCTGCGGCTTTCCCTCGCCCGCCCGCGGGTCCCCCAGCACCTCCAGGGCACCCTGGGGCCGCAGCGCCGGAGGGTGGCGGTGTCCCAGAGGGCACGGGATGGGCAGGCGGTTTGGCGCACCCCCTTGAGCGGGGGGTTGATCCACTGCTTCTAGCAGCAAAACCGGTTTAAAGTCTAGAAGGGAATTACGAGGATAATAGTACTACTTAAAAAAAAAAAAATCAAATTAGATAAGCCTTTTTAAATGCCATTTTTTACACTTGAGCACTTCTGTAGGATCAGGGTGCTCTCCCCCGGGAGTGCAGGAGGTGAGGTATGATGTGGGAAGGCTGCAGGGCAGCACTGCTAAAGCCATGGCTGTTTGATGGGGGAAGGAAACCTGTCATTCATGTATGCCTAGCTATTGCGGGCTTCCCTCCGCCCCCTTTTAATGTCATGTTTATCTCAAGTAACTAAGTGGTACCTTGGAAACTCTGCCCCCATTGTTTGGCTTGGGTGTTAATTGCTGAGTAAGATGTTCTGATGTACCAAAAGATGGTGAACTGGGCAAATGAGTCTTCCCACCTGTCCTCTTTTGCACAGAAAACCATTAGCTTTTTCCATGCTTCTATTTTTCTCATGCTTCAATATGAAGAGAATTGGTAGAGATCACAATAAAAGGGTGTGGAGGAAGGGGTGGGGAGGGGGAATAGCAGGAGGAGATGGTGTTAATCATCCCTTGCTTTGCTTTAGTCTGAAATTCTAAAGATCCAGACCTTTAAAGGCTCATCTTTGTTCTGTTCTGTGTGTTACTATGCAATAAAATGCACCTGGTATTTATGGGGCAGGAGTTATACATCAGGGCTGTGATGCAACTGAGCTCAGCATTACTTAACTGTTGGTTGTCACCACTGAACCCAGGAGTTTGAAAACATACTTTGGGCTTGAGCCTCCTCGTAGAAGCTGTTGGTGATGTAAGTTAGGCTTTTTCAGGTGGTTCAGGTATTGGGTATTATGATGAGGACCTGTTGGCTGACCAAATGGGGGCTTGGTAGTAGAGACAGCATGCACACTGACTTCAGTTAAAATGAATTTAGTACCTCTCATTTAATGTGTTTTTTGATGCAATGTGTTTAGACAGACACCTTCCACAAATAAGTTTTCTCTCCTGGAGAACTAGAGTGATAGTGGAGTAAGAGGAGGCAAGAGAGGGAGTATGTGGCTGCTCAGTGGTGTTTGCAGGTATCTAAATGTGTTTTCTGCTCAATAGCTACCTTCAGACTCAAGGCCATTCCTGTAGCTGTGAAGAGCCACACACTCCAGACTGTGATGCATTTAAGTGGGAATTTTAGCAGACTAATCTCCATGCTCCTGTATGCTGGAACATGAAATCTCTGCAGAGATACTGAGCTGGTCAGAGGATATCTAAGAAGGGAAACTTCAGGTTTGAGGCTTATTTATTTATTTTTAACACCACTTTTCAAGCACTGCCATGAACGTGCTTAAAGAGGGGCCATGCATCCAGTTCTTGCTACAAAAACTAATTTGGAAGAGGAAAAAACATTTAAATAAAGATGGACTGTCCTAGGGGGCTTTCTAGCAAGGGACATCAAGGACAGAGAAGATCCTAGAGAAGAAAAGGCTTCGTGGAGACCTTATTGTGGCCCTTAGATATCTAAAGGGGGCTTATAAGAAAGATGGAGAGGTAATGGCTTATACTGGCAGGACAAGAGGCAACAGTTTAAAACTGAAAATACTTGGGTTGGACATAAGGATTTTTTTAAATTTTTTTTAATTTTTTTTTTAAACAATGAGGGTGGTAAGATACTGGAACAGGATGCCCAGAAACATTGTGGATGTTCCATTATTGGGAGAGTTCAAAGTCATGTCAAACAGGGCTTTGAAAAAACCTGATCTAGTGAAAGTGTCCCTGTACCCATGGCAGGATGTTTGGACTACATGATCTTTAAAGGTCCCTTCGAACTCAAACCATTCTGTGATTATTCACTAGGGCCTACAGATGCTATTCTTGAGCTGAACCAGCAGAAGCCTGCAAGAAGGTGTCTGGACTAATAGGGGTAATTGTCTGTGGGTCTGTGCAGCTCCATCCCCAGCTGCAGCCCTGAACTGATGAGAGGCAAACATGTCTGAGTCTCCTCTTGCCAGCCTGGTCAGAAGCAGAGATGGATCTGTTCTGGTAGTTCTCTGTCTCTGTGTTGATGAGAATTGCTTAAGGTTTAGAAGCTTAGTGGTGGAAATCTCGACTTTAATCTAGGACCATGCTCTTATGGACAGGTTTTTCTCTTGCAAGAGTTACAAAGGTACTTAGGTTCATGCTGTCCCCTGGGTAGCTGTGGGATCTTCTATAGGAATATAAGTCCTGCAAGAACTCAGTGTAGTAGTCTTTGCCTTTCACTGCAATTTTTAGCCTCAAACTCATAGTGAGTGGAGCATCAGCCAGTGTTTGCCAGTTGCTTGCCACTTGTGAGCTCTCTGCTCTTCCTGGTCTTTTCAGTCTCCTGTCTATGTGCTGATGTCAGGTCAGCCAGAAGCCTCTGATACCTTGAGGCAGATACCACATGGACCATTAACCTCAGATATAGGAAAATTAATTGAATAAGAAGAGCATTTTTCCATGTGGAAGGGCTGCAGTGGGCAAGTTTAATTGCCTTTCTTCTGAAGCAAGGCCAGGTCTGGAGTAGTCTGGCTCTGAAGCAGGGATTTGTTTTTTCTCATGCTGTGAATTCTGCTGTTTTCCCCTCTCTTCTGTGCTCTCATGGGGACAGGCTGACAAAGCAAGGGCCAAAGACAAGGCGTGAGGGCCAGCTTGTGACCTATCTGTCCTTTAAGTGTTCTGATTGCTCATGTGCTATGGCTCTCTGGGCACATCTGAAAATGCAGCTGAATAGAGCAATGCTTGAATGATGGATGAGAGGAAGGGAAGAACAAGATGATTATTCCTTTGTTTGGTGCTTTAAAGACCTAGCGCTTTCTGACAAGTGTTGTGCTCGCCTGATCTCAGAAGATGTTCTCCATCCACATGATTTTCCTTACTCCTTAGGATACAGATATGTAGGCATGAGGGAAGGGGAAAAGCAAGCCCTATGAGTTTATTTACAAGTAGCTGTGTGCAAGGTGAAGAAAGTACAACTTGGGGCTCTGGAGCAGAGCTGCTTTGAGACAGGCAAGTAACTTCCCTTCTATGCAGCTCCTGAGTGTGCAAAAGGAAAATAAGGGTACTTACATACTGATCAGATCACCTAGCTGAAACTCTTATGCATGTATACATTTCCAGGTCTCCTTTCTCTGTATGTGGAGCAGGGAAAACCCCTCCTATCAGCTGTGCAGAAACACTTCATCTTGTGTTCTGAAGCAGGAGAGCTGTCAGGTTTTGGTTTTTTTTTTGTAATTGATGACTAGGATTTAGGCCTTAATTCCTGAGGTAGAGCTGTGAAAATAAAGCTGTGCTGAGAAGCACAGCCACCTCTGCTGCAAACATCTTCTAGAGGTGGCCTGTGAACAGAGGGACATACTAAACTCCTTCCTCGTGGTGGAAAATCTTCATTTGTTATAGGGTCCTTATTGCTTTTTTGTGTGTTTTTCTGATTACTCTTCCTAGCTGAACTTTGATTTTTTTTTTTTTTCTCCTCTATGCAGCTGTTTGTTTAATGTTTAACTGTGAGTGTTAAAAATACAATAATAAAGCCAGCTGTTGTGCCTGTCACTATGCACCCATGCTCTAACAGCAAAGGCAGATGTGCACTGCTAAAAGTCTGATGAATGATTAGTTGGGCTAAAAGCATTATCTTATTTTAGGATTGTTTAAACTGGAGACATCCAGGATGGGGAAGAAAAAGAGCATGCTCATGAGCATCTCCAATTCTACATACTCAACATTGGGAGGAAGGAAGGAAAACTGATTTGATGGAGTTGCCTGTTCAGGGTGTTCCTGCTCAGAAGACTGAACTGAGTTGTAAAATGTTTCTGGTAGATTTACCATTGACTGGAGAGGTTTTATGTGACAAGTGAGACAACTTGCTTAGTTCCATGATTACAATAATACCAAGGCTTCCAAAGAGAGGAAAAGTAAAAAGGGGTGTGTGGGAGTACTGAGGGAATTCAAAGTGAATGACTCTTTCCAGCACCATAGGCTCTGGCAGTTGCTAATGGTTGATTTGCTGAAAACACAAATGCCACCTAATACCATGCATGTGGGTATTTCCTGTGCTGGGTCTGAAGTGGTGCAGGTGAGTATGATGAGGAAGAAGGCTTTTGGTGACAACAGAAGTTCTTCTTCCTAGTTGGAGCTCAGGTTAGCTGAATGCATGACTTGGGAGGTACCTGGACTATAATTAGAAAAGCAAGTGTCTCTTAGGAGAACAAGTTTCCAACTTTCCATTTGTAGGCAAGCTGCTGTAATCCAGACACAGCTCTTGGACATTTATGCAGTGCATCTTGGTTGTGATGAGCCCCAAAGCTGAACAGTGGGATGCACCTATGTGATAAACTCAAAAGCTGAGCAGTGGGCTGCACCTATTTTAGGAGAAAGAGTGGGTGATACTTTCCTCCTCCTCCTCCCTTGCCAGGACTAGGAACAGAGCCCCAGTCTCAGTTCCCATATGGCCCAACCTTAATGTAAGCTGTCATTGGCAGTAGATTAAGCTGTGCCTTCTCTGCTGAGCAGTTATGCCATTTCAGAATGTGTAGCCCTGGAGTGTCTGTTTCCTAGGTGGAGTCTATCTGAGGAGTGGCGAGTTAAAGAAAAATTACCCTCAGTGAATGAGGCCACGTGTCACTATGGAGGGTTGCTAACTTCATTACCCTTCCTTCTTTTATGACTGCAGATGGGGAAAATGTTGCTGACTTTGGGGAAGAGGGGAATCTGCACTACTAGCAAGAACAGAAGTCTTTCAGATAGATGCCTTAAACTTTGTCAACTTCTAGTAGAGACCAAGTGCCTTTTCCATCCAGAAGAGTGCAATGCATTTGTTTTCCTCTGTCCCTTAGTGAATGAGTCTTTTTATATCCTAGGTGTGGATGGCAGTTGCATTTGCTTTGCTCTAGGCAAGGAGCCAGACCATACGTTCCTCAGGGACTGTGTGATGAGTCACTTGCTCAGACCAAAGCCATCTGTCATAGCTGCAAGGAAACTCCTTGATCTGCTAAACAGGGCAACCTGGTTTAATAAGTGGCAGCCATCAAATCTGTGTTTACTGTTTTCTGCTGTTTCACATGTGAATGCAGGTCCCATTCCAGCACCATGTCTGTTATAACAACTTCATGAGCAATTTTTCCATCTCTTGCTTCCGAGTTGTTTTGGGGCTTCACGTGTAGGACTCTCCAGGCTCGAACTAAACTACCTTGAAGTATTTCCTTGCTCTCTGGCATGTATTCTCCCTTATGTTAGTCTTGGCTCCAACCCAAGTTTCAGCTCACAGCTACATCATGAATGCAATAAAACTTCAGTCTTCTACTTGGAGATGGCCGAACCTGAGCTGTAGTGGGGGAAACAGATTAGGTTCTGCCTTTCCTTAATGCTGGGTGGAAGCCCACCATTTTAGCCACAAAGATGCAGATAAAAACAAAATTCATTGGGAAGACTGCAGATGTTTGAAGATCTCCTAATGTCAGTAGAGCTCCTGTTATTGCAGGATCTCCAGGGCCTGAACACTGTTGCTTTTGGGTTGCTAGCTCTAGTCTGTTCACCACAGGACACTGGAAGGGCTTCAGCACACCACTTCTGGAACCTGATTCCTTATGAGGGAGAAATGTAGGCACAATATCAAATCCAGAAAAATCAAAGCAAGTTATAGTATATGATGACTGAAGCCAAGCAACGTTCGACTGAATCCTGTTGGAATAACTTTTGTGTATATAACTCAATGCTTTTTAAAGAAAAAAAAAAAAATCAAAACAGAAACAACCCCAGGAGGTGATGGCATATGCAGTGTAGAGCATACAGCATTTGGAATGCTCTTGCTGCTTCTCAGTGGGGACTCTTGGCCACTCTTCACCCTGCTGAGAGTCACACAAAAAGCTCTTGCTTATAGGAGAAAGCAAAAGTAAATTATTAAGAGAAATGATTTGAGCATCTGCTGAAAACATGAGCTTGACTGTTGTTTTCTGCAGCAGAAAATATAATCTTGAAAACTTCATTTCTGACAACAATGGGACATTCTAAGTGAAAGAATGGTGTGGGAGGTGGCTTTGCTTTGAGCTGGGGACAGGATCACCTGAGGTCCCTTCAAACTTCAAATTATTTGGCTTTTTAGTGTTTTGTTTCTTATGGGTTTCCCTACCTCGAAGGGCAAAATAGAACGCATCTTGAAGGAGGCTCTCAGTTTGCAGGCTTTAGGAAAAAAAAGAGAGGTCTGCTCTTGTTTCTTGCAGGATGGCCTGCAGACCTTCAGATGGTGACTTCAGTGCTGGCAAGAATTTTATTTTTATTTCTAATGTGTAAGCTAATGCTGGAGCCTGATAACAAAAGCATCTCTTTTAAGTTTGGATGTAATTCTAAATCTTAAAATCACTTTTCTTGTTGGGCTGTCCTGTTGCTTAAATCCAAAAGTGATCAGATTTTGTTGTTCCCCTCCCCATCCCCCAACGTATTTACATTAAAAAGGGGGAAAAAAAAAAAAAATCTGAGTAAGAACAACTTTATCAAAATGTCTTTCCTCAGTTTGAACTCTTTCCAAGAACAGGGTAGCAATTTATAATACAAACATTTGCATTGCAAGTGGAGGCTGAAATGTCCTTAAATAACATGTGCAGAAGTTGTTGGGTAGGAAGGGACGCTTTTCCTATACAGACTTCATCTGCTATTTCAGAGGATATTTAGGGAATGAAAGTGCAGCCTGTAAAAGCTGTACTGCAAGGGTGTGCCATCTGCTTCGTTTGAGAATATAGTTTAGTGTGATTGCATAAGCAAACATTATTTCCTGCTGTGAATACTCGGAGAAACACAGAGGATTTAAAAAATGACCTTCCTTTCTTTATGCTGATGGTTTTATTTAGGCATAGAAATAGCTACTTTGGTGTGATTTAAAGCAAATGAACAATGATTAAAAAAAAAAACAAAAAAAGGAAAGAAAAAGAGAAAACACATAAGATGTGTAACTCGATCCGCATCCCAAGTGTCACTGAGGTGAAGAAGTTGGCAGCCAAGAAAGAACCAGATATTTACGTTGACAGTAATCCCTGGAGTTATTGCTGTGAGCTTGAGGTGGCAGCAAATTTAGAAAGGTTATAAACCCTTTTGTTTCAAGGGTTGCCCTAGCCCACAGTTCCAGCTGCTATAGGTTAGGAAGATGCTATTTATACTTTGTTCCTTAACTGGCTCTTCTGAAAAGAACTTAGTTTATTTTTCATAGATGTGGCACTTCAGGATGTGGTTTAGTGTTCCTGATAATATTTAGTAGATTGTTGGACTTGATGATCTTGAACATCGTTTCCAACCTTAATGATTCTCTGATTCTAATATCTTCCTGAAGTCTGACAGTGGTCACAAAACAGGTCCAGTGTGGCAACTCCTAGTTTTTCCTTTCTCGCTGTCTTGGAGACTCCCTAGTGACATTGGTTAGAGGACAAACTTCAAAAAAGGAAAAGGAGAATATTGACATGCTTTGTATGTGTCTTACTTCTATTTATGCTGCACAGACACTGTTGCAAACAAGTGAACTCATGGGAACGTCTGTGGCAGTCTCTAAGTCCACACAGCATATTTACCCAAAGTGGAACTTTTAAATGAAAAATACAAATCCTGAAACAATTACACTAATGGCAATTACACTATGCCTGTGCTTCACATACCCAGAGTCCATCACTTAGTTTTTGCTGCTTTGGATATTTAATGCTTCTGGCAAAAATACTGGAAGAAAACCATGGGCCAAGGTTATTTGACAGATTGCTTTTGGCAGTTAAGGTTTATTGACATTAGGGCACTAAGTCAGACAGAAAGGCTGAAAGGGAATGCTCCTCTGAGCTCCACTTGTTTCTCATGAGAGAGCAGGAAGGGGGTTCTGTAAGGCCTGTCACTGTCTCATAGCTATTTTCCTTCAGGGCCTTGGCAGTGGGAAGAGCAGCTGAGTTGGGCACTGGCAGGTATGTGCTACATTCACCGCCTCAGTTGCTCTAGCTCTCCTGGCTGTGTTCTGCTTCACTTAATTTCAGGGTTTATATAGAAAGGAAGCACCTCTTTCTTGTGCAACAGCAGACAGCAGCAACTCAGTGGCTTTTGCAGAGGTATCCTGTGCTGAGACCTTCCATTGTAACTAGCAGCCGGCGTGTTTGCTTGCCGGATGTGTTCCCTGCCCACTGGCTTGGCTTGGTGCCTCATCAGGCCCAGGACCAAGTGCTGTTGCAACGTGGACCAATAATCCCCAATGGTCTCAGGAGGAGCAGCTTGCCTGTGGGTGCGGTGGGGAGCACGGCGAAGGCCTGCTGTGTTCTGAAGGTTTTGCTTAGTGTGAGGCCGTGAAAAGAACTCCACAGTAAAGCTCTGGAAAACCTTCACTTGCAGCAGAAACTGTTGTTGCAACCTTCTGCCTGCACTCAAATTCACTTCCCTGCAGTCTGAAACTTATGTGTAATCTCTGTGGGAAATGCAGACTTAATAATCAGTACAAGGACTCTTTTGTGTCAACAGAAGCCTGGTTTATTTTGCTTAATGTTTGCAGCTATGTTGGTCCTGTTCAGCTGTGTGAATTTGGGACCAGCTCTTTCTGTCCCCATTTAGAGAATGGAATTCAGATGCACGTTTTATAAATGTCTTTTTTTTTTTTTTTTTTTTTTTTTTCCTCCTCCTATCTGCAGGGTGGCGATAGGACTGAAGTACAAATATTTGCCTTTCCTGGTCTAACACGTTTTTATATAGTGCTGAGAGCTCTCTCTTTATTCAGCTGTCTAACTGCTCTGTCCACCTTGAAATACAGAAAAAAGCTCAAGGTCAGTCATCTGAGAAACAAAACTGTCCTGAACTTGGCTGGTGAATAGATGCACAGGGCAGAGGCTTGGCAATGGGAAGGAATGTGAGGAGCAGAAGTTTCTGAATCTGTCTTGACCCCTTGTCAGCCCTACAGTACAAAAGACAGCAGTATGGATATTGCCAACAAATGTTTGTGCAAGGCCTGGACGTTGAATGAGGTATATGAGGTTGTTTCCAGAGATCCAGCCTGGACTGTCCCACCTCAAACCTAACTGCATATCTGCAGCAGGTGAGGATTTCAGCTTGGAAGGTACAGATGAAATCTGGTATCCTATCATAGTACCAATCTAGGCAACCTCCTTCTGTGTGTGTACAAGGAAGGGCAGGGGAGAGGTGCAACTAGTTTTCTGCATTGCTAGAAACTGTCTGCTCCCAAGTGAAGTCCCTCAGCAGTGGTGGTGTTGTAGGAGTGATGTCAGCCTGTTTGAAGCCTCTTACTGTCCAGGCAAAACTTCTCATCAATGCTAAAGTGGGGGTGGATGTAGAGGAGGTTCATAGTCTTTTGTTCTAGTGCGTGAGATTATTATTATTATTTTAAATGAAAGCTGTATTTTTTAGCTGGAGTTCTTCTTGTCTCTACATGTAACATCTTATTTCTTTGTTGGGAGGGGTGTATGTAATGGGAGCAGTGGTTCTGTAGCAGGGAGGGGTTCTTGTATTAGAACTGCTTGTTCTTAAAATGAAATAATCTTTGGAAAGGTGTGGAGGGATAATGATGTTTGAACTACATAAATCACCATTTTTCTTTCCTTTACCTTCCACTCTTCTAAAAATATTTTTCTGGACACGATGCCCTTGGGACAGACATCAAATGCTGACATGCCAAGTGAAATATGGCACTATTAGCACTGTCTCAGTGGTGAATTCATTAAATCTGCTGCATGAAAATTAGTAGATTGTCTATATCAAGACCACAGAATCTACAAGCAAAGCATGGATTGAAAGTTAAAGGTATGTTAATTGGAGGAAGGCCTGAAAAAGCACAAACATCAATTCATAGGTGCTACACATTGTTATCTCTGTCCCCTGGGATGCTTCTGCTAGATAGCTCATCCTGCCAGGCAAGTCATCTTTCTCTAAGACACTAATCAGGGTTCCTTCCACTCTGTAGCACACATTGGAGTGATTGACAGCAAATGAGAGAAGCCCTGTTTGCAGGTAAATATTAATACTTTCTCCAGTTTCCAAAGCTTCCCCATAATAACATCCACATTCTGCTGAACTTTGTTGCTCTGGTATCTCCAAGATCATTTGCAAGTGGTGGGGAGGATCTGGAGTGACTGTTAGTTGGGAGCTTCTTGAGCAGGTTTGTCCCACAGGCAAATCCCATGTCATATTTTGGAGGAATAGCTATTATGTCAGGCAGAGGTCCATCAACCAAAGCTTTGTGCTGCTGGGAGCTGCTGCTGTATCCTTGACATATGTGAGGGGGAGATGGAGCTGTATCCTGGGGCTGGGGTCTGGTCCTTCCACTGGAAGCAAGATATTTGCCCATGAGTTGCCTTGTGTTACTGTGGTGATGGCAGCAGGGTAAATAACTAGGTGGACTGGAACATCAGTTGCCATCTGTCCAACTTCTTAATCACTCTGCTTTTTTCCTGGGCTTTTATTATTAAGATTTTTATGCAGTTAGGTGACGGGATGATGCTCCTGATTCATCTGGGCTATGTCCAAACATAGAAAGAGCAGCAGTATTGCTAACATATTGAGGTGAAATTTAAAGTACACTGGGATCTTCTTAGTGACCTGCTCTGTAAATGTTGCTTCTGAATTCCTGATGTTCCTCTCTGTCTGAAGCACCCTGTTTGAATGTGGCCTGGGAAGCACTTTGCCTGTGAAGACTGCAGAGAAAGGTGAGAGGGATGAAGGAAGATCAGACCTGAGCCCATACTTAAGCCAGAGGTGGTCTTGCCTTGATGCAGCTGGATGCTGCCCCAGATATTATCAGATCTAAAAGAGATGAAGGCATCTGAAGGTGGGTTTTCATGGGAACAGAGCAGAGGGGCTCTAACCAGCTGTTCAAGGGAGCAAATAGTGCTGAACACAGGAGAGGTGGAGAGAAGTTATGTATGCTGGTAATACAGCATAGATGAGTTTTCACGTGGGTAAGAAATGAGGGTAAGTACTTAGATTTTAAAGAATCTTGAACCTTGAAGATCTTGCCTCCCTCCTCCCAGTAATCCTATTTTTTACTACTTTAATAGTAGCAATATTGAAAGACAATGGCAGCAAAGCTGAGTGATGTTGTAGGTGGTGTATGGTCAGCTTATTTTTGTGGAAAGATAGAAATCAAATGAGTGGTCCAACTGCTGGATCACAGCAGATGAAAGGGATCTGCTCTTCCTTCTCAGGCTTCTCACTATCAAAGGGTTAATCACCAAAGCTCTTGTTTCCCTTTTCTTGCCCTCCCTTGAGATAAATGGGAAACTTCTTGTTCTGGGTGGTCAGACACCATAACATATCTCCCAGAGAGGCTGTGGAGTCTCCATGCATCCAAAACCTGTCCAGACAACTGACTGCATGTGGTTGTGCTTGAGCAGTGGTGTTGGACTAGATGATTTCCAGAGGTCCATTTCAATCTCAACCATTCTGGGATTCTGTGATTTACAGCAATGTCCCTTTGAGAGGTGCTGTGTGGTTGAGCCTTGTGCCATGGTGGAACACCAAACATGTAAGTGGCCTGCCCCTTTGCCTTTGTGGTGAAGGGGTGCCACAGGGACAGTGATTAAACTTTTTTTTTTGTAGCAAGATGTGAGCTGCAGTGTTTGTCTCCTGATACTGGCCTAGATGCCAAGCAGAAATCCTTATCCTGAATGTCTGCACTGTGGCAGCTGTTGCTCTTTGATACCTCCACAGAAATGCTGCAACGTTTCTCTGGCATAAGGATACAAGAGTCACAAGTAAGCCATGTGCTTAGTATCAACCAAGCACAAGCTTTGGCCATCAGGAACAAGGATTAGGCTAGATGGAGGTGTCACCTTGAGGAGGTCAGTTCCACTAATTTTATAATAACCCAAGCTGCAAATGAGGCAGCTTCTTGGCCATTCACTACTGCACCAGGAGGGTGCCAGAGCTGTGTGCTGGGAGCTGCAGGCTTTATGACACTGTCCCTCTTAACCTAATGTTTCTGAGACTCAGTAGAGACTGTATGAGGAGCAGACCTTGGGCTTTCAATGGCTTAGTCTATAAAATGGAGATGGTTGCTGCTGTGAGCATAGAGCACATCATTGCAAAATCAAGAGGCCTTTCAGTAGTTGTATATTAACTATATGTAGGAAGCTAAAACTTACAGGAGTCTTTGGTTACCTGAACAAACCCTGCAGGCATCTGGAGTCGCAGTGGCTGCAACAGCAGAGCTGCCTGAAAATAGATGCTTGGTCCTTAACAGAATGAATTAGTCTCTGCATTGCTTGTTGTTAGTTAAGCAAACATCTAATGGATGAATCCATCCTTGGATTCATAGGAAGGGCTTTATTTATTTATTTTGCATTCCTTAAAGGAAACTTGACTGCTCAGGCTAGTAAAGAATCTAATCTGGAACAGCCTTAATTCTGAAAAAAAAAAAGATCCAATCAGTGTATTGACCTTTCACTTCTGTGTCCAAAGCCTGGGCAAACAGTAAAAGTAGTACTTTTTTCTTTTTTTTTTTTTTTTAATATCATTCAGGATTAGCATATACTTCAAATAACAGTACGTTTCTTAAATTGAGAATTTAGAAGCAGAGATGCAACTTGCAAAGTCTTTCAATGATTACAAATGAACTGCACTCATTTAAAGTAAGCCTGACTATGTGCTGCACGTAGTGGGTTGTCTTCTGTATTCATGAAATCAGTGCAGAAGAGAATTTTCTGATGTGTAGCTTGTATATATGGGTAGTTGAGGATGCATAACCCTGCAGTGCTGTTTGCTGTGAGCTTCCCAGTGAATTGTGCTGAGACCTAGAGGGTTTACAGAGTAGTAGCCAACCCGAGGCAGTGTGAATTAATTCACCTTTGCAAGTGGGCTTGAATTGTTTCATGGGCAAAAAGCTGCTGGACAGGTAGCTGGAATGTGTCCTTTCTGCAATGATAGTTGGTTTCCCAATGGATAGAGAATGGGTGCATGGGCTTGTGGGACTTGGTTTGACCATTATGTCTTCATGCTCCTTAGACATGTTTTCTTGTTCACTCCCAATGTTGCCTTGTTTGGGCCCCCATTCCTTGTCACGATGACCACAGCAAACGCCTACAAGCAAGCAGCAGCTTGTTCAGCTCAGTCCCTGTGTTTCCCACTTACACCTCTTTGTGCAGGCTCAGCTCTCCCAGCCAAGCAGAGCAGCCACAGAGAGTGGAAGGTTGCTAACTTCCAGTGCTGTCTGATGGTGGTGGCCTTGTGTGTTGATACCTTTCAGGTGTTACCTGTGAGTCTTGCTTGGTAATGGTGTTTTTTCTTGGTTTTAGCACCCTACAGTGAAATTTACTTGGAAACAAAATTGCATATGTAGTTTTTGTGGTCAGAATAAAAAACTGGAATGCATGTCTGAAGAGTATTACAAAAGTTTAGAAACCAGAAGGCAATGGGAAAAGACTCCAGTGTTTGCCCTTCTATCTCAAGGGTTTTTTAATTAAATTACATATGTTGGGTTTTATTGAAGACTTTTTTTTTTTAGGAATTGGTGGCTGTAGCCTCGATCATTTTTATTTATTTTTTTGTCTGCCACCATCACTATAATACAATGATTTTGGCTTTCAAGAAGGTGTTTTGTTCCAGTAAACTGAACTCCTAGAGTTGTCTAGAACTGATGAAGAAGTAGTAGTGATCAATGGCTCAAAGTCCAGATGGACATCAGTGACAAGTGGTGTCCCTCAGGGGTCCGTACTGGGGCCTGTCTTGTTTAACATTTTTATCAATGACATAGACAGCAGGATCCAGCGCACCATCAGCAAGTTCACAGATGACACCAAGCTGAGTGGTGCTGTCAATACACCAGAGGGATGGGATGTCATCCAGAGGGACCTGGACA
>JANHGN010011458.1:0-21880 GCA_024605025.1 Megaceryle maxima | reverse complement strand
CCGAGCTTAACAACATGCGTGAGAAAGCATCTCCCTTAAAGGTACAAGGCCCTTGTCTTCCAGCCGTTCTCCAACAGGGGATGATGATTCATGTGGCAGCAAAGACACCAGAGTTGATAGGCTGGTAACTATTGAGGCATCTGAGAACTGGCTGGTGGAAGTTGGGACTTCTTCCCCCAAGGTGGCAGGACCATCAGCCCAGCTGAAGTGCGTCTACACCAGTGAGCACAGCATGGGCCACAAATAGGAGGAACTGGAGGCCATCATGCAGTGAGAAGACTGTGACATAGCTGCCATCATGGAAATGTGGTGGGATGACTCATGTGGCTGGAGTGCTGCAATTGATGGTTACCAGCTTTTCAGAAGAGGCAAGCAAGGAAGGTGAGGCAGTGAGGTGGCCTCTCTATGTCAGGGAGGGATGTGACTGTCTACAAGTGAACGATGGTGATGGCAGGGTGATGTTTATGGGTATGAATCAAGGGGAAGGCCAACAAGGCAGATATTGTGGTGGGAGTTACAGATCTCCCAGTCAGGATGATGACACTGGTGAAATACTCTATAAACAGTTGGGAGGGTTTTACTATCACTGCCTCTTGTGGGGGACTTCAACTTCCCAGATGTGTGCTGGCAATATAACACAGCAGAGAGGGAACAGTCCTGGAGGTTCTTGGAGTATATGAAAGAGAACTTCCTGATGCAGCCAGCTAGAGAAGGCTCCCTTCTGGATCTGTTAACAGAGAAGGACTTGTAAGAGATGTAACAGCTGGAGGCTGTTTTGGGCATAGTGATCATGAAATAATAGTTTTTGATTCTTGGAGAAGTAAGGAGGGGGGTCAGCAGAATTGAAGGAGGGCATGAGGGAAAGCTGAAGAACCTACAGACCTGTGAATCTAATCTTAGCACCTGTAAAAATTATGGTGAAGACTGTAGTGGGTGCTGTGGAAAGGTATGTGTGTATCAGTGTGATCATCAGGCACAGTGAACATGGGAAAGTCCTGTTTGACTAATTAGATATCCCTTGAGAATAAGGTTACCCACCTGGAGCTGAAGGAAAGGCAGTGGATGTAGTTTTTCTGGATTTTAACAAGGATTTTGATACTGTTCCTCACAGCACCCTTGTGGACAGTTGGCCAACTGTGAGATGAACAGGTTCATGGGTGAAGAACTGTCTCAACAGCAGGACTCAAAGAGTTGTAATGAATGGGGCTATATCTGTCTGGCAACCGGTCACCAGCAGTGTTCCTCAGGGCTTGCATTTGTGTTGGCTGCATTGGCCCCAGGTTGAGGAGCTCAGATGGAACACAAGCGATAAAGGAAGATGAGGTTCCTGGGCACTTTCTGGTCAGTACAGTGATTTTTTTTTCTTACTATGTTTTTCCCCCTTTCTGGTCCTGCAGATGCCCAGGGTGAAGCCAGACAAGGAGAGAAGGGTCCCTGCCTGACCTGCAGCTCCTTCTCTTGCCATTGTTGGGGTGATTTGATGCAGCAGTGAGGCAACACTGGCCTCTGAAGCTGAGCGTGGAGGGACCTGAGGAAGTGTGTGATTGTTTTGAGGATTTGAAGAGATTTCCACCAAGCCCTGCCCCTCTTGGGGGCAGCACTGCTTGTGTTAAAGATGATGACCTTAAAGACCTTGTATGCATTTTAATTAGGTGCTGCAAAAAGCAGCAGAAATACGACATTTTATATCTGGTCATATGCAGGCACGGCCTGTGTTTATCTGCCTCGGTCCCTTGCTATCATCTTAGTACCTGGAGCCTCCAGAAAAGGGAACTGACTGACCAGCAATCAGTCTAAGAAATCAGTTTGTTTTTCCTTTCTCCTCCCAAATAATTTTCTTTCCAACAGCTCTGTAGGAAGTCACTAGAAACCTGAATACATTTCTGATATGGATATTGAGTTTCAGATGTTGCATTAGATCAATCTCTACCATTTATTTATTGTAGGCTGGAATGTTTTGCTTACCTGTGTCATGGCCAATTTCTGAAAGTGGGAGAGACTTGTAAACCCCAGGATCTGCCTGGGTGTGACTGACCTACTCTGCTAATGAGTAGATAACTGATAGTCCATGGAGGGTTTATTATATGTCAATAAAGTGTTTAGATTAATGGATTACCAAGGAAATGCTGCATGAAGACTTTATAAAGCTCCAGCTTTGCACCGGGAGCATATCTGCTAGGTGGTGTGACTGCTAAGAAGAAAGATTGAGACGTACAAAAGAAAGACCAAAGGAGAAAATAACAACTTTTGAGGTTGGGAAAGGCTATAGTTTGCAGGCACTATGAAAGGCTTTCTTTTCCTTACAGTCCTTGCAGTCCATTTACTGGTGCACAGCTCCCAGGCAGTCTATGTTCAGGTGAGTTTTCTGCTCTTTTTATTATTTGTTATTTGTATTCCGAGTTCAACAAACTACTGATATTATGTGAAGTGTGGCTGCAACAGGGATCCTGAACTAAACTGACAGGCCTGAATTCCTGCTTTGCTCTGGCTTGATAACCAATGTCATCTCCTCATCTCCCTGTGGTTCAGTTTTTCTTTCTGTAAAATGCTTCAGGTATTACTGACATGCTGCTGCATGTGTTGTGCAGCTGGAAGAACTGGGGACACCTCTTAAACTTTATAGAATGGTATAAAGAAGATGTGACAAGAGAAGTTGTCTTGTCTCACCTGCTTTTAGGCAGGAAGTTCTTTATTAAAATTATTTTCAAGTTTATGTTATGGAGCCTTCACACACATCACTATTAAAAAAGGTGAAAGAAATGTTTAGCTGGATCCAGTGAAACATTACTAGGCAGATAAGCTGTTTAAAGGGGCTATACCAATTTTTCCAAAATACGCAGCACCTCTGACAGATATTATATGCAACGTGGAAACAATTAGAAAGGGACTTCATCTCTCTTGCCTGTACTTCAGAGTGTGTTGGGTCTCTCTGCACTCATCCTTAGAAACACTTTAGGACATTTAAATTTGATTGCAATATAAATAACTTCTTCAGAGTACCAAGAGAAGTAACATTAAACAAGTATTGACTCTCTTTATACATATGCAGTAGGTTTCCAGGGACAGTATATTATCTCTGTGCCCTGATGTATTTTCTTTTTCTTCTTTGGTTGCCTTATATATCCAGAGATAGCTGAGGTTCACTGCTGGGACCCCAGTGTAAGAAAGACATGGACCTGCCTGAGCGGGTCCGGAGGAGGCCACAAAGGTGATCAAGGGGCTTGAGCACCTTGCCTGTGAGGATGGACTGACAGAGTTGGGGTTGTTCAGCCAAGAAAAGAGAAGGCTCTGGGGAGACCTTATAGTGGCCTTCCAGTACTTAAAAGGGGCCTGTAGGAAAGCTGGGGAGGGAGTCTTCATCAGGGAGTGTAGTGATAGGATGAGGGGTAAGGTTTCAAACTGAAGCTGGGTAGATTTGGATTAGACATTAGGAAGAAATTCTTTCCTGTGTGGATGGTGAGACACTGCAACAGGCTGCTCAGAGAATCTGTGGATGACCCCTCCTTGGAAGTGTTCAAGGTCAGGCTGGATGGGGCCCTGAGAAACCTGGTCTAGTGAGAGGTGTCCCTGCCCATGGCAGGGGGTTTGGAAGTAGATGATCTTTAAGGTCACTTCCAACACAATTCATCCTGTGATTCAGCTATTCCATTCTTCCCAATCATTCTTTAACATTTAGAGCCTCCAGGAGAACAGCTTCCTACTTAATGAAAAAACAAAACAAACCAAACAAACAAAAACCCACCAAAACCCAATTGTTTTCCACTTGGGAGGCATAAAAAAATAGCTAAATAAGAATAGTTGGGTTTAGGTTGTGTAGCTCTGGAGTTTTAGCTCCTCTTTGTAGTTGGATTCTTATCTCATTAATCATTAGATCTGTAATTTCCCAAATATATGTGCAGTTTACTCTGCATGTGTGTTGCATTCCTTTCACTTGGACTACTTGAGGTCCTTTATGTCTGAGCAAGTACTCAGAGCACAAAGTTGGCTTATGCTTTTTTTTTTTCTGAAATTCTTCCCAAGACTTCCCCTCACCTGTAACATGTTCTGACATGTTCAGTTGCTCATTTAAGAAAATGTTTTGCAAACCAGAGGTGAAGTTCAGTTGACTTCATATCATGTTTTTAAAGCCTGATTATCACTGTCTTCATGAGTGTCTCTTACAGGAGTGAGAAGCACTAATTTTGCCTCTGTCCATATAATAAAAGACAGATGGGTCTCACTGCTGCTCTGCAAGATCTTTGCCTTGAAAGGTCATTTTGCCTTCAGTGAGCTTTGATTTTATCTAGGCTTTGTTTCAACACTGTCTTTTCCCTGTGATATAGCTTTTGGGAGAGATCATAATTGAAATGGAATGGATTTTCCTGAAGATTGACTTCCTGATGCCTTTTTTTTTCTGGTTGTCTACATAGGATGGTGACCTGAAATTCTCCCTCGAGTCTGTGAAGAAGCTAAAGGAGCTTATGGATGCAGACAGACACATTAACCCCCGCATGCTGGTTCCAATGGCTAGCTATTCTCCATGCATTGAAAAAGATCTCCCAGAGGAGTTCCAGTCTTTGTGCAAAAGAGAAGATGCACCTAAGATTTTTCAGAGGCTGAGTATGTAGTTTATATTGCATAGTTGGCACTTTTCAACCTTAAACATTCAAATAACAATAGGCAAAGAAACGTAATTACTGTTCTGTCACTTCTAAAGCAGTTGAGAGTCTATGCTGCCTTTCTACTACCCCTCCACAGGGTTTGGACTACACCAGCTGTGAGCCCCTCCAAGGAAATTCCTGCTGTGCTGAGCTTAGCCAAAGCCTGCACAGACCAGGCTGCTGTAACCATGAAAAAGCTTCCTCCAACTAGCTGCACACTAACTTGCATCACTTGAAGTGAGAAAGCCCACAATCTCCTCTGGCTTACAGGAAAAGCAGGGTTATATCATTCAGTTCTATCTAACTACAAGTTATAAGCAGCTCAAATTGCTCTCTCTGATCCCTGTAGAAGGTGTTTTTCCAGGTAGCCTAAAAGAGGTGTGAGATGTAAATTAGACGAATTGGTCTTCAGCACTGTCAGTGTCCAAGACCCACGCAGTGATTCTTGATCTGGCTGCTACAATGTCTGTTTTTTTATTGTATCATGCGGCATTTATTTACTGTCCAATACAATGGATGCCTGGGGAAGAAACGCCACCAATATGAAGAATGCTGTGATTCTATAAGCTGCATCCCCACCCCTCTCCCATAAGATGTCCTGTTGTTCTCCTGCCTCCCCACATGTTCCCATTACTTCCCCAATGAATTCAGGTCTGATTTCATTATTTAAGCCAGATTTTTGCAAGAATTAGTTTTACTTATACCAGTAATAACTTTAAGGACCATTCAAGCTCAAAAAAAAAAAAAAAAAAACAAAACCCAAAACCCAGTAATGGAGTGTCCAAATCCCTTGATATGTGGCTCTTCACTCCAGGGAATTCTCTTGCCATCTCACTGAGACCTTCTCTCTTCTTTCTAACAGGCTTGGCTGTCCAAGAAACTGATTTGTGTGAAATCTGCGCCAATGCTGCCTGTGCTGGTTGCTTTTGAATAAAGGTAAAACAATTCAAAGACGACGTGTCAAGCTGAGAAGTTTATGCATTCATATTGCAAGATCACATACTTTCACAAATCAATATTTGGGCTCCATCTCCACTACAGGCAAACTGGAGCTGCTATCTCATGTAGACACACCAGGTGTAGTCCTGAAGTAGTCAGATCAGATGCCACCAGCAGTGCAGTTCTGGCAACAAGGAGACTGTAAATCTCATCTGATAGGTTTCAGTTTTGCATGAATTCTGTCACAATGGAATGAAAATGTCCTGGACACACTTTCATTTACTCTATTTGGAATGCAATGGGTGAAACTGAGCAGTTACCTGCATTTTTTTAGTATCTAAATCTGCCTGTGATTTGGCCTTCTCTACACATAACCCCCCCCCCCCAGCATTGTGCTATCATCTTTTCCAGCCCAGGGTTTCCAGTTTGTTGTATAACTGCCTCTCTACCTGTAGGTCTGCATGTGATGTGCATATGTTTGTAACAGAACTGCAGCAAGTAACCTGGGGACAAATTACTGGTGTTTAGCAACACTTTCATAGCCAGAACTTTCTCAGTCTGTTACCTGTACTAATTGTTGCCAGTTTAGGGAATGGATGTAGAGGAGCACAGGAACACTTTCTATACAGTTGTATGAAAGCTCCCTTCTTTTGGCAGATACTCATCTTCACTGAGCTCTGTTTAGGACAAAGGAAGTCCAAACTGCAATGCTGGTATCACTTTTAAATTAAAACATTGTCTTGTGCTTTTATTTATTGGTGGTAAGATTGTGAAGAAAGGATCTGCCCATGTTTATATGCTGCATATTCAATAAAAGCTAAAAATAATTTTGCAGGGTTTTTTTCGCTTATGTTTTTCCTGGGGGGGAGGTTTTGTGTGATCACCTGCTTGCCTACTTGCTTTTCTCCTATATAAGGTCCTTCATGTCTGGAAGAAAAGATACCTTGTTAATATTGTCCTGAACTTAAAACAATTTGTGGTCCTTATATGGATCATAGTAATATACGACTACATGAGAGCTTTTAAAGTATTCTGATTTATATTTAGCTGTTGAATTATTATCTCCAGTTCATCTATACGTGGCCCTCAACTCAGCAGGTTCTCAAAAGACTGTCAGTGCTATAAAACTAAGCACATCCCAGGAAATAGGTGCTTAAATTCAGAACTGATATTTAAAAGAAAAAGAAAAACAAAATTAGCTGTATAAATTCCTGATCTGTTTGACAGAAAAGTTATGTGGGTGCAGAGAAGAATTCCTCTCATCCAGTATTTTGACTACTCCAGGACAAAAAACACTGAACAGCAAATGCCAAAGAGAGTCTCACACTAAGAGACCGCTTTGAAATTGATACCTCTAGGAAACTGGATTTCTCGACTCAAACACTACCTGGGCTTATTTTAACCCTAAAGTTATTTCTCTGCTTATTATTTTGTCTCAAAATTAACTTGACAAATCATTAAGCTTTAGCACAACAGCTTTGAGCAGCTCATATAGAGAGGACAGGTTATGCATTTTTGCCAGGAAAACTTGCTGGCAACAAGATTAGAACCAAGATCTCCCCAATGATATGCTGCCAGTGCTCAAGCAGGGTGAGAAGGCTGGGCTGGAGACCCTCGTGTGTTCTCCCACAAATCTCTGCCCTTTTATATAGTTGCCCTGCCATGATCAGGAACACCACAGACTGATGATGGCCTAACGTGTAGAGCGCTGTCTTGACATGCAGGAAAAAAAGGGGTTAAAGGGAGGGCTCAAACCTCTGTTTTGCACCTGCTGGATAAGATTTCTAATACTACACGGTGAGGGTTGTGTCCCTGGCATGGAAGAGGTGAGGCACATGATAAAAGAAACCAAGGAAACCAAGAAACAACAGGCAGGAGTGGAGTTCCAGCAGCCTGTTGAAATCCCACAGTGGTGGCAGTGGTGCTGGCACTAGATGATCTTTAAGGTCCCTTTTAACCCAAACCATTCGATGATTTGATGATTCTATGATTCTGTGATCTAGTTTCCATTGCCTTTTTTGACAAGAGATGAGCCAAGCTCTTCAGCTAATCACAGACTTCTGCTCAGGACAAGAAAGTTGCTGTCTCAGCTATCTCACCTACTTACACCTTTCGAGGGTAGAGGGGCGATCTATCTTAAATTGTAACATTAGCCAACATCCTCAAACAAGTGTCAGATACCCTGAGTTTAACAATATACTTTTAGTCCATTTTTCCTCCCACAGCCTTGTCTCGAAGTATGTTCAAGACCAAGCGAGCTTAGGCTGTTCACTGCTGTTTGTGTACGAAGCCCTGCCCGTGTCCAGGGAACAGGTACCTGTGCAAACACTCTGCTTCCTTAGGCAGCTCCACTCTGTCCTGAGCCGTAGCAGACATTCCTAAACAACCTTTGTAGCAGCAGAGTCTTGGCATGAGAAATACCTTAAATGCCTGCCTCCATGAAAGCACAGAGATGACCCACACACCTAGCTGGAAACTGTGTATTAGAATAACAAACTGAGTTTTAGCATGATTGCTTGGACTGGAACCTGGGAAAATTAACAAGTCTCAAGGAAATGTTATAGAAGATCCTTCTAATTTTTTGGTCAACATAAAGTAACTAAACAGGTGATTATCCAGAAAAAATACCATGCATTTCCAGGTAAGGGTGTAACACAACTCCCCAACATAAACACACTGATGTCACTTAGGAAAGAATGGACATTTGCACATTAATTGCCTTTGTCCTTCTCTATTTTGATTTACAATTATCAAGGGACAGAAATGTAATTTTTAGAGCATGAGTTTTTGAGGACCTTTGTGACACAGGACACTGACACTGAAGGGGATTTCACATAAAGCAAACTTGTATTCTAGTCATATGAGAAGTCTGTAAAACCACACATTGTGGAGAATGATGCTACAAACAGGTCACAGTATCCTTGTCTGTGCTAAGAAACAGACTTGTAACAATAACAAAACCCAACAGACCCTTTTCAGGATGGCTACCATAAGCTCAAACCAATGTGGAATGTGGTATGAGACCTTAAATAGAACCAACATATAGGACTTAAAAATAATCAGGTAATAAGTCAGGCAAGCTGCCTGTGATTAAGAGGTGTCTAATGAATTCAGGACAAGAGTTTGGACTCTTGTCAAATGCTATCTGGATTTTTCCTTTCCATAACTGAGTCAATCCTATTCAATGCAAGTTTATTACACAAATCCAGTCTTAAGTTTTAGAATTTCCCCCCCATCCCCAATTTAATAGCTCGACTCTCAGAAAATATCTTAGTGGCCAATTTCATGCAAGTGTCCCACAAAAATACACTAAAAGCCATTTGATAAACCCAGTAACGTTGCTAGAACTGCTGCCTTTGCACAGTGTATTTTATCAGAAGTATGCAATGCTTCATTTTTGATTTATGGTTCTTAATTGCGAATCAAAACTGTTGCCTTTGCTCTGCTCTCTGTGATGTCAGTGGACATGAAATCAGACCATGAGATAGAAACTCATTATTGAAAGATGAATTTATCTCATGAATTTCCTGCAATGAGCAATTCTAACATTTCTACTTTTTCTATTTCATGTTCTCATCCTTTGAGAACAAATTTTATTATGCTATTTAAATCTGATCTTAAAAGGTGATTTTAATTTTTTTCTAACACTGGATTTAAAATATCTTATGAGACAACACTCAGGAAATATCTATTTTGATGCTGGGCTATAAAAATGGAAGAAGCTTCCAAGTTTGTATGTGGGACTACTAAAACTGGGCACAAGACATATGGTTCCCTTGTATGCATGAAAGTCAGGAGTTTTCTCTTCTATAGTCTTAGATCTCTCGAGAGATGAGGTTTTCCTGAAAGTTCCACCTCCTGGATTTATGGGATTGGAGAAGAGTTTCAGTTTGGTTTTAACACAGAAAAGGGAGGAGGGTTTTAAGCTTTTTGGTTAGGAGTGAAGGGTTCAGGGTCTGTCTTGAGCAAGCATGATATCAGAATTTTAACAACATTTCAGAAATGGTGGCCCAGGCTGGAGATTTTTGAGAGCTTAGGTAAATGAGATTCCCCAGGGAAGAAACCTCCATGTGTAGCCCTGAGGGAAAATGCTAGACACTGATCAGTGTGGCCATGCCCATCAGGAGATCAGGACCCTGGGACATACTCTGGCTGCAACCCGCTGACTAATTTAGAGCATTTCGCAACCAACAGAAGCACAAATCTGGATGGACAAGGAGCTTCCACAGCTCCCAGATGACAAAACTGAAAGTGGCCTTTCCTCTAGCACAGAAGCCCATCAGGGGATATCTGTCATACATCACAGACACATGTCGAGAGCAGAACCCCAACTCTAAGGGCTGAGCTCCAAACTCCTCCTCTCTTCCATCTACATGTGAATCCAACTCTCAGGGAACTGAAAGGGGGAGAAAGTAGACAACACACATATCTGATTGTGATGAAACCTCCTGTGCCTGGAAAGAAAAGCAAAGATAAAGAAAGACATCCTGGAGAAATGCTCCTGCAGCCTTGCAGCACAGGTATCAGGTCTCCCACTTCTAAGCATCTGTGGCCTTGGTGCTGAGCATATGCTGAGCTTGGAGGAGCAGAGCCAGCAATTCTTGAGGGCACATCCTCTTAAAAGATGTAGTGATGTGACTACAAAGATGTAGCGAAGCTCTGCAGGGACAAAATTGGAAGGGCCAAAGCCCAGCTAGAGCTCAACCTGGCTACTGCTGTTAAAGACAATAAAAAATGATTCTATAAATACTTTAACAACAAAAGTAGGACTAGGGAGGCTTTTCATCTTCTGTTGGATTCAGGGGGAAACGGTGACCAAGGATAAGGAAAAGGCTGAGGTGCTTAATGCCTTCTTTGTCTCAGTCTTTAATAGCAGGACTAGTTGTTCTCTGGGGATCGAGTCCCCTGAGCTGGCAGACAGGGATAGGGAGCAGAATGAGACCTCCATAATCAAAGAGAAAATGGTTAGTGACCTGCTACATCACTTAGACATACACAAGTCTATGTGGCTGGATGAGTTACACCCAAAGGTACTGAGGAAGGTGGTGGAAGTGCTCACCAAGGCCCTTTCCATTATTTACCAGCAGTTCTGGATAACCAGGGAGGGCCCAGTTGACTGGAGGTTTGAAAATATGACACCTATCTACAAGAAAGGTCAGAAAGATGATCCAGGGACCTACAGATCTGTCAGTCTGACCACATTGCCAGGGAAAGTTATGGAGCAGATCATCTTGACAATCAGGTGATCAGACCCAGTCAGCACAGGCTCATGAAAGGCAGGTCCTACTTGGTGAACCTGAGATCCTTCTATGACAACATGACCTGCCTAGTGGATGAGAGAGAGGCTGTGGATGTGTCTACCTGGACTTCAGTAAAGCCAACAACATTCTTTCCCACAGCATTCTGCAGCTCATGGCTTGGACAGGTGTACGATCTTCTGGATCAAACATTGGCTGGATGGCCAGCCCCGAAGAGTGGTAGTGAATGGAATTAAATTCAGTTGGTGGCTGGTCACCAGAGGTGTTCCCCAGGGCTCATTGCTGGGGCCACTCCTGTTTAACATCTTTATCTTGACAAAGAGATTGAGGCACCCTCAGTAAATTTGCAGACAAAAGCAAGTTGGGTGGGAGTGTTGATCTGCTCGAGGGTAGAAAGGATCTATCCACGGACCTGAGTCAGTGGACTGAGGCCAATTGTATGAGGGTCAACAAGGCCGAATTCTGGGTCCTGCACTTGGGCCACAACAACCTCTGGCAATGCCCCAGGCTTGGGGAGGAGTGGCTGGAAAGCTGCCTGGTAGAAAAGGACCTGGGGGTGTTGGTGGACACCCAGCTGAACATGAGCCAGCAGTGTGCCCAGGTGGCCAAGGAGGCCAACAGCTTCCTGGCCTGGATCAGCACTGGTGTGGCCAGCAGGACCAGGACAGGGATCATGCCCTGGGACTCGGCACTGGGGAGGCTGCCCCTCAAATTCTGGGGTCAGTTTTGGGCCCCTCACTCCCAGCAGGACATTGAGGGGCTGGAGCGTGGCCAGAGAAGAGCAACGGAGCTGGGGAAGGGGCTGGAGCAAGAGTCTGGTGAGCAGCTGAGGGACCTGGGGTTGTTTAGTCTGAAGAAAAAGAGGATTAAGGGAGACCTTATCATGCTCTACAACTACCTGAAAGAAGGCTGTAGCGAGGCTGATGCTGGTCTCTTCTCACAGTAACAACAAATAGGATGAGAGGAAAGGGCCTCAAATTGTACCAAGGGAGGTTTAAGTTGGATGTTAAGAAAAATTTCTTCACAATCTACTTTCTGCATATTGTTAACATTTTTCTGGGAAGATGAAAGCTACGTTATGAAGTTTTTGCTAGATTAACATATACATTCCTATAATGAGTTAACAGCAACGAAGCAGCCATAAAAATACTTCTTTTTGTGTAAATTCAGAAGAGAGTAGAACAACAAATCAGTGTGAAAAATATTTCTAATTATCCATGTGTGTGTTTCACGCCCTGCTCATCTTACACACAAGGTGTGCACAGGAGTTTTGGACACCATGGACAACATGTACTGCATATGGCAACAAATCTGTGATAAAGTACCAAAGGGATGGTAAAAAAAGTAGAATATAACATTCCTTGTTGCTACTGGCCTGGGCAATGTGGAAAATTACTCAGAAGAGATGCCCTGGTTAATTCTTATACGGTGTTCCTCATGATATTACCTGAGTCTATGGGCAGAAGACAGTTGTGATCTTGGAAGGATGTGGTCTTAAGTTAATGATGGCACTTAAGTTTGTGACTGTAATGACTGTGATTAAGTTAATGATTTTGCTCCTACCTAGCCTTGAGGAATAGGTGGCCAATGGAAGTAGACACACACAAACTACCTGAATGTAAAACCTCTGCTCCCAGTGGGAGCTGGGAACTCCATTCAAATCCTTTCCTCCACCTGGCTTTTCAAAATGTTCCTGACTGGAATAGTCAAATTAGAGAAATAAATGACAGCTTTCTTCATAGCATCACATGTATACGGGAACTTGCTCCCATCTCCATCTCCATCTTTGGGTTTTTTATTCAGTAACAACTGGGATTTTAAATAAGTCTTGGAACCTAGCATAATCCATACAGGGATATTCCTTCTGGGACCATTTAACCACCCCAATGGCTGAGGAAGAAGTTCTCGGGATACATCTCCCCACTGCAGGGCAGCAAGGCTACCTGTGCCACTCTCTTCTAGATGAGAGAATGGTGGCATCTACATCTATTTCCTATTAATGTTTAATTACTAATGAGAGTATAGACGTCAGCCTGTTGTTGATATCTTTCTCCCTTCCTCCTATGAATTTTACAGAGAATCAACTCTTGGGTCAAGGCTCTTGTTAGAAAAATCTGTATCATATTTCTACATTGCTCTATGTAATAATTACTCACAACTTGTAACAGAGGGTAAAGGGCAGAATAAGGCAAGGAATCATGTAGGAGTGCTGTGAACAGATCCTATGAAGAATCTAGACAGTATTTCCATACTGCTTCATGTTGTCTTGCCTCTCGGTCTACCTCTAACCACAGTACTACAGGTTGGGTCACTGGGGTCCTCCCTCCCCACAGTGCTAAATTTAAAGTCCAGCAGGTTTCTCTGTCTGTGAGTGCTGCCTGGGAAGAGTTGGCAGAGTTTAATCAGATGAAATCCAGTGAATCAAAATGACCAGTGATATAACTATAAAGCACACTTTATTGCTCATGTAACTACTAAATCAGAACAGTAAGTTCAAAGAACACCTCATAGGAGAGGAATAGAATTCAAAGTTAAATATATTCACGAGGAGAAATTACCAGTCTTCTGCAGTCTGGACTTCATGTCCAACATGAATATTGGTGCAAACACATTGTAATCATTCTAGCTGATCACAGATAGTCTTTGTCCTTTCTTCCCTTGTTTCACATATTAGCTTTCTATAATATGCATTCTCATGTCTCATTGATTACAAATAGATGTCAGGCAGATGAAATACACCTCTAGAAGGTGTTGTAGAGAGTACAGGACAGCAGCAAAGTCCAGATTTCCCCAGTTGTCTTCAGCAGGTTTATATAGAAGCCTAATCAAAATCAATACTAAGTGGTTTATCTGTGTCAGAAGTTTCCCATGTCTCAGCAAGGAGATACTGCTTTGGTGCACTTGCATCTCCAAGTTCAATGTCAGATGGCTAGATGAGACTAGACATCAGCACATTTCTGGTAGTGAAGCTTCTCACTTGCACAAGTTGTGCAAGGAAAGATGGCAGTGGAACAAAATTTGTATACACTTAATCTTTGAGGACTGCTCCAATATAACAAGATTTTCTCAGTAGCTGCTGTGGCCTTGGTTCTGACAGCTTATCCAACACCCCAGAAGGACCAGAAGCACAGTTCTTTTGTCAGGTTTTGAGCGAGCTACAGGCTTTTTTGTACTGACCTGAGACAGTGTTAGACTCATTCTGAAGTTTAGGTCTTGCTCATGTTTATGTGCAAATCTGTTACATCTTGTACAGATTTGCACTATTTCTGCTCCCTTGTTAAAAGACTGGCATTGTTTCAGCAGAGAAAAAAAAGCTAGAGAAGGCTAATATATGTTTTTCCATGACTTCTCTTGTAATTATTTGGGAAACTTTGCTCCAGTAGGATGCTTTTGGTAAGCATAGCAGTGCCCGTGTTAAGCAACAGAAATTTATCTCTACACTTTGTTCATGAGAACACATGCCAACCAATTATGTTTTAATGATCATGACAAAGCAGGGCTGAAGTGATACAGATTTACTGTTGACAAAGAAAATAAGAAGGAACTTTCTGTTCTCTACCTGCTGGTTACTGAAACTGTCCTATTCCTAGTTATAGCAACAAGGGCAGACACAAAACAGGGTGTAGGAAATTGAAAGGCAACTTAGGGCTAAGTCCCAAAGAAAGAATGTGGGACAAAGATTTAAAAGGGTTTTTAAGGTGGCAGGTATTCCCTTTTCTAACTAAGTCACCTACTTTTCCTATGAAGGCAGCTTGAACCCTTCTTCCTGCAGCACCAGCTCCTTGCACAGTTTCCCTTAGTCAATACCCCTTGCCTGGAGGCCATAGGTTATCTCTGTGCTCCCTGCTCCAGGGAGTAGCTTGTGCCTGGACACCCTCACTCCAGAGTCATGGGCAGGCTGGTTGAACAAACCTTGCATGCTGCTCAGAGCTGGGATTTTTCTCAATGAAAACCAGTGGTGACTGTCTCACCTGCCTGCTTTGTGACAGCTTCTAAAGCTAGGATTCTTCAGGAAGATTGTCTGTCTTTCTGTTGACTATGCTGTCTAGTGACACTGGTGTAGATTGGCATGGGTTCTTCTCTTGTAGAAGGATCAGATATGTTTCCCTAGACATAAGCTTTATGGACTTCATTATTTGTTCCTGTGTAGGGGATCCAGGAAGAGTAAGTGACAGCAGGGTCTATCCTCAACTATTGTGTCCTTATGGTCTCCAAACCAGTATCCCAAACTTTTCACACCTATCAGACAGGGATGTCTTTATGAATGAATATTTTGGAATTTCATATAGTGGTCAAGAGAGATCACGCTTGATGTAGAAATTTGCCTTTAGGTGTCTGTGAAGGTCCTGTCATCATTGGTTACATCACCCAAATCAAGGGTGGTGAATGTCATATTTAGATAAGGCACAGGCTACTAGGAGGAATGACTTGGAGAATAGGCAGTCATTTGGAGGCACAAAAATGGATTAATCCACAATACACATCCTAGGGGATGGGTATTTCTCATTCATGACAGAGATGTGGCTGACAATGTGGTTGTTGAAGAAAGAGAAATACCATGAGTAAAATCAGAAGGTCTCATGTTCAGCTCATTTAAAGTTTGGTCTGCATCAGCCTAGCCCCATTTCTGTTGTTGATGAAGGAAAGCACACCAGGAACTTAACATCATAGGTGACCTAGGAAAGGTACTGGACACTGTGGCAGTCAGTAAGCAGAGGCCCAGCATCAGCAGTTGGTTTCCACCAGGGAAAATGAGGTGTTAATTCGCTTAGCTCCTGTCAGGTCACATATTTCTGCCAATTTGACTTTGAGAATTTTCTATTTCCCCCCGAGTTACCTTTTGAATAGTAAAAGCCTTCTTGTCCAGAAGAACAATGAGCCAGCACCTCTCTGCTAGCTGTGTAGGTTTAGGAACCTTCCAGATGTGGGTTCATGCAATGAGGTACACTTCCTACTTATTTGTTTCTCCTTTCTCAGGTCACATGTCCAGGAACGCATGCAGTATTTGTTTTCCATCCAGTTTCTTCACACTGCTTTAGCTGCAAAGATGTTGTTCATGAGCTAATCTCTGCAAGAGGTCCTTGCCTTTCAAGGGACACCTTCCCAAGAATCAGTCAAACTTTTTTCTGTGTGATGAAAACATGTACATTTTGCTGTAGAGGATGAAGTACTCAATTTTTCTTCCCCTGTCAGTAACACTTTTCAGCAATATGAAGCATTTGTTTGGACACCACATTCTGTCACAACAGATTCTGTTGGTCTGTGACTTTTCATGTCCAGATGTGTCTGTGGTCCCTTTCCCAGAAAGCACCTGCATACATGACTTCCCTATACATTATCTGATATTTTGTGGGGTTCTGCTTCATCCAGAGATTTCCATACATGGCCTACAAAAGTGTAAACGAGCTCCCATCATCACTAGCTTATGATTCTATTCTGATTCTGTTGGTAAAGCAGTTGGAGAGTTCAGTTTGCCCGACATATGTGCTAGCTAAGCAGAAACTGCTACATGCTTAAGAAACATGGTGATAAGCTTAGCCTTTCAACTGTCTCTCTCATTCATAGAATCACAGAATGGTGGGGGTTGGAAGGGACCTCTGGAGATCGAGTCCAACCCCCCTGCCAGAGCAGGGTCACCCAGGGCAGCCCACACAGGAACAGAGCCAGGCAGATCTTGAAAGTCTCTAGAGAAGGGAGAAGCATGGGAAGAACTTAAGTACATGAAATGTAAAAAGAAAGCTTTTCCATCCCTAGGTCTAGAAAATTGTTACAAAGCCACTACCACCATCCCACCTGTGGAGCACTGCAGAGAAGTGGGTACACTGGGAGGCTGACCCAGTGACAAGATCAATTACTTTCTGTGGAACTGCTTTCCACGTACAGCTCACTGAGTAGCTACACAAGCACTGAAGAGAGGTAGAAGCAAGAGGGGGAATATGGGAATGGAACTGCAGTGTGAAGAAAACCCTCTTGGCAGCTGCATGGAGCTCTGACAACTACAGACAATTCTCATTGCTGCTCTGACAGCTTGAAATTCTTCCCAAACCTTTCCTGCAGGCGGAAATTGTGCAATAGTGAATATTTTATAACTGATTTTATCAAGGAGAGGAGATGACTTCCTAACAAATATAGATATTTGCACAGAGGAAAAGCTAAGTGATTAAAAGGAGGATTTTATGTCAAGGGTGTAACAAAATCCTAGTTAGATAAATTCAAAGTTTTAGATGCAATTTCTTTTTAGGGTGCGTAATTAAGCAATGGAGCAGCTTGCAAGGGAGATTGAGTGTGAGCTATTTAAAATATTGCTTGAATTATCTTTCTTAAACAGATACTTTGCATCCACTTCCTTAACCACATACATGTTCTTCCTTAACACGTGCATATCTTTCTCTAGCAGATGTTAAAGCCAAGTTCAGACTAGGTATGCAGAGTTGCCTTTTAGGCTTTAGAATCTATGAATTCTTGTTTCTGAATTGTCACCCTCTTCCCTTATGAGCTATAGGAAGGAAAGTGGGGTCTGTATTGCCCTAAAAACCCTCAGTCTTGCACCTTAGCAATCCTCAGACCCCTGAGTAGTTAAAAAACTTCCTTCTGGCTTTAACTGTCAAAATAAGGTGCTTCGAGGGAAGGATTCTCTTCTGTGTAATATTACTAGAACAGCTTCAGAATTAATACAGGAGCTAAATACCGGTGATCACAGTCTTGCGCAGTCTGCTGGCTCCAGGGTCTGGCCATGGTGCTAGTGGTCAAACTAGGGGCACTGCATGAGATAAAGCAACTGGTCATCTTGGCTCTGCTTTTGGTGCAATGCCAAGTAAAATTTAGTGTTCCCTGAATTTATGCAATGGTTCAGTTATGTTTTCTTTTGTGAACTCTGCTCCTTTACCAGTAACTCCCAGCACTGGATTATTTATTTTTTTTCCAGCTGTGGAGCACTGAGATGACAGATTCAATCAACTATGCAATTCCAAAACCAACTTCTTCAGGCACCAGTTAGTTCAGAGGCTTGCAGTATGGTTGCTCTCCCTGCGTTTCCCCTGTCACCTTACACTTACTGCCCCTGACTCCCCATGTTGCTTTATTACTCTGATTACATGATGATCCACAACCATCAGGAATCTGGGATTTTTCCCTTTTCTCACTATTACAACCTGCACAGTGTTTTGTGACTGTTCTCCCTTGTCTTTCCCCCAGAGTTTCTCTTACCCTTCACATCACCTGCTTAGCTCTTTCAAATTTCTGCATCAATCTCCAGACCTTGCCTGACACATCCTTTTACTCTACTTGCTGGCCTCCTAGGGCTGCCAATTCTGGTCCTTCTTCCTACTGACACCCAGTCACATTCTCTTTCCCTTAGTTTTTGGATTTTGGGTTTGTTTATTTTTTTCCTCCTAGATTCTGCAATGTGACTCCTAACTTTATTTTGTTTCTGCCTCTAGCCTCTCTTGGTCCATATGTGATTCACCTGACCATTTCTCCTGTTCTACTGAAGCTCAAAATTATTTGGAATAATAAGATATTTTGTTCTTAGTTTAAAAGGTGTGCATTTCTACATATTTCTCATTGTTTTGGTGCTTCCTCTAGTTCTAGCTACCAGTGTTCTCAACCAGTCAGCTTTAGATCTTATTAAAATTCAAATCTTTCCCAATTCCTACCCACATTAACCTCTACTCTCCGGTACCCCTTCCATCCAGACATCCTTTGTCTATCTTCTTCTATTCTCATCTATCTCCTTCCTCCCACTCATTTGGCCATTATTGTGTCCTGGTTTGCCCATGTTCTTCCTATAACTCAAAAGGCTTTGTTCAAATCCAGGTAAAATTTGTGGCAAGCAGAATAAAAAGTTATCTTACTAGCAAAAACATTCCCTTTCAAATGCTCAAAAATATGAAGGCTGAAAACCATTTCTTAGGCCTTTTTGTTTAATATGGGTGAATTTAAGGCTTCCCTCCTCCTAGGAAATAGGAAGACAGTTTTTACTATTTTAAAATGAAGCATTTGCTTAGGAAAAGAAATTTCAAAGTCTTATGCTGGAAAAGGTACAAAATGATTGCAAGCAATTTCCATCATATTGGTCTTATCCGTGGGTGGTGCTTTCACTCCCACCAATCATGCAAGGATCCAGAATGACTGCTCAGCAAATGCTGAACACACAAAGGTGTGATTGTCCTTTGGGTAATATGTTAACTGCAACAAAGGTCAAATAAAGTACTGATAATGACGTGGTTTGGTTTATAAGCAATAAAAAGCCTATAAAACCAATGGCATAACCATGGAGTGTTTACATCAAATGTTTTGTATCACTGTCATAAGTTCTGATAAAAAAGAGTGGGGTTTAGATAGAAATAGCCTTAGATATTTCCAGGAGTGTATCTTGTTTTTTTCAGGAATCTGAAAGACAAAATTCAGTGTGCTCCTCTGTCTAGGATATTTTCACAACTAGAAACCCACTGGAAACAGAATTGATGATGCAGATTATTTTTTTGTTGTTTTCAGTCCAGTAATTTGAACAGATCATCATCTTTTCTGCTTTCATATTCCAGTGGATAAGGGGATACGTCAAATCCCAGTATTCCTTTTAGCATTCATCTACTTTAAATAGTAAATGCACCAGCTGGATACCTGCATTTAATTGTGATTCACTTGGATTTAGTCCAGGCAACTGATTTTCTTTGATATCTAATGGTAGATGTCCAACCCCTCTCCCAGGTCATACCTGGGAAAACACAGTGGAGAATCCAGAGTGACCAAGATGTTGAGGGGGTCTGTGGCACACGTGGCCTGTGAAGAGAGGTGGAGGGACATGAACTTCTTCAATCTGGTAAAGAGAAGAAGAAAGGGTGGTGGTGGAGGGGCATGTAGCTAGAGGTTAATCACTGTAAGGCCAGTTACAAATTGAAGAGAGCCAAATTCTTCCCAGGGGTATCAAGCAATGTAAGAAAGGGCAACACAACAAATTGCTGCCTGGGAGTTTAAAGTTGCCCATTAGGAAAAACTCTTTCCCCAGGTGCTGGTGCAGACCTGTGGCAGTTCACTAGGCGGGTGGGGGATCTCTGACTTTGGGGGCTTCCATAACTTGACTAGACAATGCCACAGCTACCCTAATCTGAGCAGGAGTTGCCATGGATTCCTTCCTGGCAGAAGATCTGCAGGAACTTAAGAAGAAACAAATATGACAGATGCTCCAGAGCAGCCTTGAGGACTGATTTCCATAACAGTACAGAAAACAACAATAAATAATCACTACCCTATTTTCTTTAACATATTTTCCTATGTAAAATAGGAAGGATTTGCATTATGTCTGATTCCAGGATCCTCCCTAGGACTGCCTTTCACCTAAGTATGGATAGATGAAAGACAGTCAGGGGAGAGAGGGCAATCTCTTTGAAATTGCTGTCCTAAGCTCTTTTTGACTTTGTCTACAAGTTCAGGTTAGAAAAAAAGAGCGAAGACATAGAAGCATACAAATTGCCAAGAAGTCCATTTCTCTCAGTAGCATGTCTTTTAACAGCAGCCAGTTGGAGCAGCTTCCAATGAGCACAAGGACATCTAGTGATACTTCTGTGATGCTTCAAGGATTTGTGTCTGTTTGCTTATGAGCTAGACTGTCACATTTGCCTTTAATAGCTCTTGAGGACATTTTTTTTTATTTTCTGAAAGTTGTACCAAGTCCATATGGTGCAGAGTTAACTATTTGTAAATGAAAGAGAAGCATTTGTGATTATTTTGAACCACTGTCTGATCATTCTGCTGAATCCCCTTTGTCTTTTATCACCAGTGTTCTCATTGTCTAAAGCCGTTCTACAACTTTGATCATCTCATTGACTCAGACTGTAAAGATATCTAACAGAGATCTTAAGATCTTATTATGAATGAAGTTGGAATGGACAGAGGTGGTTGAGTAAGCACACAAAAAGTCAGCAGCACAACACTTAAAGACTGGCTTGTACTGATAACAAAGGGTGCCAGCAATTAAAGTGGTGAACATACTGCTTCTGGGAAGACCAGAAGGCCTAAAATCTGATAAGTCCAAAGTATAGATAACTCATCAATGGAAAGCAGTGTATTTACAGAATATCACACATGCTATTCTTTTTTCTGTTAAAGACCAGCAGCTTCTACCAAAGGACAGCCCCACTGTGCCTGCCAACATCTGCAGCATATTGAAGTTGGGACCAAAAACTGGTTTGTCATTGCCAGTCAAGAAAAGCCTGAGAGATGGGGTAACAGCTCAACAGCCTGTGTCCTCTATGGTCAGCGCTGCATCCAAGTGATCCTGGGGTACACGTATTTTGGTGCTTGTGAATAGGTTGGTGTGAGAATGTGTTTTAAAGAAATCAACTCCCTTAGAAATTTTGGACATTAGTATCACTTTCTCCTTCCATAGGGTACCACACCAAGTGCTGTTACATTAATTTCTTACAAAATCATCATTTTCTAAGGTCAAGACACAAATGAGGTCATAGAAAGATGTCCAGTAGTTCTGAGGTGACATATGTTGGGAGCACACAAAGAGAATGGGGATAACCCTCTGTCCTGTAGAGCAGAGGTAGGTTTTCCATCCCATCTGCTCATTTTCTCTCCAAAGGCACAGAGAAGAGACTACAGGGTACGTCTGACATGTACTGCTCCTGTTTGGCTGGTCTCGAAGAGCGTCTTCTGGTGGCTTCAACATGGAGGGGAAGAATCTGATCTGTTCTCCCTCTTCTCTATCCACCAGCCGAGACTCTGTGGCTCCTGTCCAGAAGCTGATCCGTCAGCTAGAGAGTCAAGGGGTGGTCAGCAAAACACATTCACCCTTTAACAGCTCTATATGGCCAGTGCGGAAATCTACTGGGGAATGGAGACTAACAGGGGACTATCGTGGCCTGAATGAGGTTACGCCAGCAATGAGTGCTGCCATACCGGATATGTTGGAACTCCAGTATGAACTGGAGTCAAAGGCCGCTAAGTGGTATGCTACCACTGACATTGCTAATGCATTTTTCTCTATTCCTATAGCACCAGAGTGTAGGCCTCAGTTTGCTTTCACCTGGAGAGGTG
>JANHGN010011456.1:0-10777 GCA_024605025.1 Megaceryle maxima | reverse complement strand
AACAGACGATGAGGTAGGCTGGAGAGAGAGACAAGGAGCATCAGTGAGCGGGAGGGATGGGGGGGGGGGGCTAAACCACTCCGGGGGCAGCCCCCCGCCAAGAACGGCCCTGCACCTCCACCCCGCTGGCAAGCAGGCAGGGAGGGCCATATCAGGGGCAGAAAAGGAAGAAGGGGGAAGCCCTCCCCCACCAAAAACCCGCCAGAGGCGGAAGGGGAGCCCCCCTCCCAGCGCCCCCACAAAGGGGCTTTTGTCCCCCGCTGCCCCCCCCCCGGCCCAGTGCATCGCGCCCTGCACTGCCCTCCCCTCCCCCGCCCCCTCTCTCCTCCTCCCTCCCTCCCTTCGCGCACACAAAGAGCCGGAGGGGCCGCCTTTCCCCCGGGGTTTGCGCCCCAAGATGGAGGCGGGCGCTCCCCATACCCACCCTGACGGGAAGAGGGCCGTGTGGGGCTGCTGCTCCGCCGGCTGTCAGGGGACCAGGCGGCCGCGGCGGGAAGGATGACGGAGGATTGGGGAGGGCTGGTGTCGGCCGTGCCCGGCGCGTCCCTCCTTCACTCAGCTCAGCTCAGCGCGGCGCGGCGCTGCCTGCCGCCTCCCGCCCGCTCGCCGTCCCCTCCAGCCGGCGTGTGCTCAGCAAAGCCCGGCGCTCACCCAGTTTCCATTGAGCCCCGGAGCCAAACCCACTGATGTCACCCAGCGCAGCCCCGGCCCTCCTCCTCCTCTTCCTCCGCCCGCTGTTAAAGGCGCAACCGCCCGCTGCTGTTCCCGTTGCCCTCCTGCTCCCTGTGCCCCCTTAGCTCCACCGAAGGGGAGCCCCAACCCCCAACAGGGGGTGGATTTGGGGGGACATTTCCCCTCAGCTGCTGCTGGGCTCTCTGCTGAAGGCTTCTCCTCAGCGTGGGGCAACAGCCCACCTATGGCACCTGACTGCAGGGGGAGGCAACCTCAATACGGCACCATTGCCAGTACAGCAGGGTCGTCAGTCCTTGGCCTTGCTTGGGGATCCTCAGACAAGGGCTGGGCCCTGGGTCCCATGGTGATTGTGGTGGATGCCAAGCAAAAGGTCCAGCAGGAAGGTCCATGAGCCATCAGTGCCACCCCAAGCCCACAGAGAGTCAGGGCTTCTCAGCTTGCACCCTTCAGGAGTAGGGAGCACTCCTTGGGTGAAGCACCTGCAAATCCATGCAAATGTCAGCATGCTCACATAAATCCTAACACGGATGGACAGTGGTCCACAGGGTACACACCAGCAGACAGGTGTAAACCTGGGGGTACCTCCCAGCCCCCAGTGTTTGTGGGCCAGGTAGCCACCATGCACCACAGCAAGCCCTAGAGCAGCTCAGAAACAGCAGAGTCAGGTGGGGGGCAGCAACTGGAATGTATTAGACCCACATCAGAGTGAAGAACGGAGCCCAGGCTAGGGAAGCATTTAGGGGCTCCTGGGATGTGGGAGGTTGGGACCAGGTGGGCAAAGGAGGATTGAGGCACTGTTGTGAGCTCTGAGAGCAGGACTGGATTCTCCTGCTTTTGGCATGGCTGTGGAGTCTCATTCTCTGGAGATGTTCAAAACCTTCCTGGACACAATCCTGTGCAATCCGCTCTAGGTGAACCTTCTTTAGCAGAGGGGTTGGACTAGATGATTTCCAAATGTTCTAGATGATCTTCCAACCCCTACAATTCTGTGATTCTGTGAGTGCAGGGGAAGGCTGGAGGCCAGCACAGAGGGTGAGGGAAGGGAACAGCAGTAGGTCCCGTGGAGCAAGAGCCAGACACTGCCAAGCCTTGCAGGCACCGGATTGCCTTGATAGAAAGGAGCTACTTCAGCAGTCATCCCAAAGCCAAGAACTACAGTTCCTGCAGTCAGGTTAAGGGTGGAAGAGGTAAGCATGATAGGGGAGAACTTAAGAGCCCACATACCAGTCCAGCCCCTTGGGTTTACCTAGGCCGGGCCCCCCATGTCAACGTCCAAATACACAACGTAAGCACAGGCTGTTAGCACCAAGAGGCCCAAGGTGCAGTCATGCCAGTACTATGTGATGTAGAAAGCAGTCCTTTCTTCAAGTTGTACCAAGATGGTGGGCCACAATGCTCTGAATACCACTGCAAGTCAGCACCTACAGCAAGCTGATGGGCCGTTGAGACCTGGGAATAGTTCCTGTTTTATGCAAGCCTTTTGGAACCAACACTGCTTCCCTTTCTCACTGCCGGGCCAGTTTTATCACAGAACTTTGTCTCCGTTCTGAAAAGTTAAATTTGAGTTTTTTGTAGTAATGACATTTCCTCAGATGTGCTCCATTGAACCTCTGTAGTTTCACAGCTTACATAACAGTGAACAGATGGGAGGGTAGGTAATAAAGCACACGGCCACTGCCAAATCCAGCTGAGGGCTTGCCCTCCTACCCTGAGTGGGTGCACATCAGCCAAAAGGGAATTTACTGGAGCCCAGCACTGCTCACAACTCCAGGTCCATACAGGCATTGAGTGAGGTGGGCTCTTACAGAAAGGGCTTCTGGAAGGAGGGATCTGAATCACATCCCAGGGGAGGCAGCTGGTGGGAGCGGAATATTGGGGTGATGCTGCCTAGCAGGTAGGAGCAGGGTCTAGGGGCATGGTGGTTATACCAACTCTTTCTCTGTTGCTGGCTGAGGTGGTGGGAGGGAACTTGAAGAAATCCCAAATGTAGACGCAGCCCTTGGGGATGAAATCAGAATGTGTATATGGACACTTCACCTACCTTTATTTTAATCATTTAGGGCTTAAAATAAAAACTCTTTAATTAGAAACATTCCCTTAATTGAATTATAATCAAGCTTTTAGTGCTGTTAGGCTGGCTAACCATGTGATCTAGTAACACCCACCTTCTCTCCAAGCATTGCCTAGTTACACCTCTTCCTATGGAGTGATTTATATTAGGGAGCCTGGGCCAGGGGCTGCTAGTTTTGACTGCATGTGTAGCAGCCAGTACTGCAGGGTGCATTGGGACTGTCAGTGTTCCAGTGGTACATCAGATAACTCCCGTCCCAGTGTCTAAAAAAGGTGGGTGCTCAATGTCACACAAGCAGCAGGACCCCAAGTAGAGAAGGGTTGGAAAGCGAAAAAATTTGAGGAATAGTCAGAGTCCATGATCACAATCTGTCCTGGGTCACCTCCACTTCTCTCCGGTTACCAAACTGGTGTGCAGCAGTACCCACAAGCATCTTTTCCTCTCTGTGCATCTCTCCAAAGATGAACATCCCCTCAGGTCTAGCCCTGTGTTAGGTACCAGAATACAACACAAAGGTGCACTGAGGCTTTGTTTAAACAGCAGCATCTGGAAGGCTGTCTATCCTCCCAGACCCAGCAGTGAGCTGCAGCTGCACTCATAACCCATAGAAGGCCTCATCTCATCCCTTCTCCCTGATTTCCCTGGAAGAATCTTTGGGTGTAGAGCATGGAAGGCAGTCGAGGCTCCAGCCAAGCCCCTTAGCTCAGCAACTGGGGGACCAACACCTGGCATACCTCATGTCTACCTTTCACAGGTTCAGCCATGGCCAAGCATCCCTAAATGATCCAGAGAGTGCTGCTGCTGAAGGCAGGTGAAGCAGAAGATGGGCTGCAGGGGGTGACTCTGCTTACAGGCCCTTTGGCTGCTGTCCTGTTCTCATGAGAAGGTCCTTAGGCAGTCCCCAGCGCTCACACAGAAGTACTGTAGAGGGAACCCATGGCAATGTGTCTTGAGTTGTGTCTTGTGGGCTGATGTATCCAAGGAGGCCATACCTCACTGGGCACCCAGGCAGCCTCACCACTGTCTGCTATGTCATTCCTCAGGTAGCAAAGAAAAAGAAGGGATAGAGTTGCCCCATTCTTTCACAATGTCACTGCTGGGTGGCCTTCCAGAGTCACTATGTATTACACTCATAGCACCTAGTAAAACTCATGGGAAAGCTGAGCTCCAGTGACCTAGCAGACATCGGAGAACTGCCAGGTCACATTTGGCAGCTCTGGTTGATCTGCAGTGAGCAGAATTCCTTTTCACCCACTATCTGGAGAGGAATGTGATGCTTTGAGGACCAAAGCCACTTCTTCCAAGAGAGACTTCCCCATGCTGGGTGAGAGTGAGGAATCAGGGAAAGAACAGAGAAAACTTCATCTCTGTTTTGAAGTTCTACTTCTGCAAGGCCAGTGAAAGCAAGAAAAGTTGACAGCAAAGTGAGAGCAAACACATTTCCACCAGCAACTCAAGAGCAGAGGTTCCTGAGGACACAGGTACTTGTGACTTGACACATCCAACAGAGCAGAACAGAGTTGTTCAAAGCATTAACTCAGTTTATTTAGAACATGCATCCCATACTCAAAAAAACAATGACTAATATTCACAGTGTCTTTTTTACAAGACACACACTCTAGTTTCTCAGTACTTTCCAAATAATAATAGATTTACCTTTTCAATACTCATAGCAAGGAAGAGAGTAGCATTTTAGAGAAGACCCAGCATTCCTTGGAGGGAAGGTCAATACAGCCTGCAAGGTGGGGATGACTGGTCTAAGCACTTTGCCAGAGCACTCTTAATTTTAAAGGCTTTTCTACAGTCCAGTGCAAGTCCCCACTCACATGCAGCATGGAGCATTAAATACTCCTGCAAATGAGACATCAGGATCACAAGGCTAAAAACAAAGAAAATGCCAAAATAAATAAACACAGATAATAGTTACCTCTGAAAAGGTTGCTATGAATGACTGCTCAGCTTCAGTCAGGAAGGCCCAGACGGGGGCAGGGATCCAGGGCAAACCACCACTGTAACAACAAAAGTCCCACCCGTTTTATTTAAAAGGTTTTTGAAAAAAAAAAAAAAAAAAAAAAAAAGAGAGAGAGAGAGAGATGATGTTAAGTGCCTGCAAAGAGCCTTCCTCATGACACAGCCCAGACTCATCCAGAACACCACCTAACCTGAGTGCTGCAGGTGTCCTGTGGAAAATAAATCTGTAGCCACATAATTAAAGACTCAACTGTAATTCATATGCATGAGGACATTGAAGGGCAGTTGTACAGCCAGCCTTGGTGCTGCCATTTCTCAGTGATGAGAAATCTGTATTCTGATATAATAGATAGCAGCAGTAGCTTGTTATCCTTAAAGTGGAGCACAGCTGGCGAGAGGTGAGACTTGCTGTCAGGCAACAGCACAGGAGCAATGAGGCTTGGGAGGAAGACTCAGGAGAAAACTCTTTTCCAGGCAGTAGAGAAATCTGTGGTCCCAGAAACACAAGCTGATACAACTGTCCCCCCTGCTTACCTTGTCCCCTCCAAGCTTTCACACTTCTGGTTTCCCTTCTTCAGGCTTGTCACAAAGTTCTGGGCTCAAGGCCAGCCATTGCTCCCTTCCAGGTCCACCTCACCTGACCTCTTCCCTGTCTTTTTCCTACTGCACCCCTGGAACAATTCTGCTCAGACAGTACCAGTCTGGCTCAGCTGTGTGTTCCCAGCCAGTCAATCCTAGCCTTCCCACCACATGTCACCTCCCCCCTCCACACAAGCTGCTCCCTGTCACCAGTCCAAGCCTTCTTGGGCAGTCTGTCAGTGGCAGCTCCTCTCCATCCCCAACCCCTATCTGTCATCAGAATCCTCAACTCCCCAGTCAAATGGTCTGAGCTCTTCCTAACTCCCTCCTGTCCTTCTGCCCATCCAACTGCCCAAGACCACTCCTCTGCTCTTCACATTTCCTATGTCTGTTCACCACACCTCTGTTCTTCCCATTTCCTATCTCACTGCCCTGGCCAGCCCTGCTTTCTCCTCCCAGTTCTTCTGCTCAGCCAGCCCAAGCCACTCCAGCTGTTCCCAGGCAATAGTCCCTTGCCCAACCAGCCTTGGCATCTCCCTGGAGCTCCTGGTCTCATATGGCTCACAGTCTCCTTCACTTTTCCTCAGATTTTTGGTCCATTCCCTTTGATCCCTTCCCTATTCAAATCAGGGGCTTTCCTCCCACCAGGCTTCCCAAAAGACAAAAGAGAAGTGACCAGGAGCAAGGCGAAGGGAAACATTGAGGATTCAGCCCAGTGTCTGACTCAGAGCATCAGGATGCAGCCTTAGAAGGGAAAGCCCTCCCAGCTTCCTTCAGCCCTTCTCCTCTGTAGGGAAGCCCATACACCGTCATGCCAGCCTCAGGAGCCAAGGGAATGTTAGGCAGATGAGCGGAGGCTGAAATCTTTATGGCTGTGAAGCTGAGACAAGTCTTCCTCCTGCCTTTGACAAAACCATGCAATTTGTCCATGCCAGTGGGGGAGAGCAGCAGTGTTTCATGGAGCTGGCAAGACCAAAACCAAGCCCTTTGCTTGAAAGCCCAGAGATCCAGTTTTCATCCTGTGGGCCATATGTATGCCCTCCAGCTTGGGAAACTTGTGGGCCAACATTTTCAAGCTAAGGCAACCACTTTCTGTGGAAAATTTCTGCTCCAATGGTGAAACTTTGACAAAGTTATAAGCAAGTGAAAATAGGGTCTAAAAAGGGAAGTGTTGGCAACCTTAATAACAGGAGCTGCCACACCTGTAATTAAGGGCCTTTATTGCTTTTTTTTTCCATATACCTCACCTTTTTTATCCCCGTGGTATTCCCAGCTTCTGTCAGTTTGCAACTAATTCTCTTTATTACACCCACACTGGCTTGCTTTGGTTAAAAAACCAAAACAAAACAAAAAAACCACACACACACACAAAAATTAATGGAAGAAAAACAAACAGCAATATTCAGGTGCACCCTCAGAGCTGTGTCAGGCCAGGGCAGAGTTAGCAGAGGACCACAAGCCAAGTCCAAGGTTCCTTGGGAGGAGCTGGACTCGGGGCTGAATCAGCAGGTTCTTGCTTGAAGACATGTAACCTCGTCCTCCTCACCTGCACATTGAGTGCTCCCTGGACACCAAGGTGTCTGAGTGCCTACAGGGTGGTGGAAGAGCCTGTCCCAGCAGCATGGGCAAGATGCAGGGATGCAGGAGAGGCACCACCTCTGCCTTGCCAAATCTTGTGGATTCCTCTTCACCTTGAAAGCAGCACATCTTCCTCTAAGAAACCCCAACCCCTGTATTTTTTTGGAGTAAAGGAGATGAACTGTTTGGGCTTTTCTCCCATGGCCACATGCTGTGGTAGAGCCATTAGCTGGGGCAGCCCCATCCCATCCTCCTGGAGGGGTGGCATCAGGCTGCTCGGCTCTCCTCTAGCTTCCTGCATGGCATTGGGGATGGATTTTGGCAGCAGTGTGAACTTCTCAAAGCCTCTATTGAGAGGATGTGCAGCCCAAGGAGAAGAGACAGAGACACACAGGGATCTCAAACACAGGGGGCTCAGACACACAGCCTCCTCCTTCTCTTTTAGTAATGGCAGGAGCAAAGCAATGGAGAACTGATTAGCCCCATTCACCCATGTAGGAAGATTAGCAGGTCAGACCAAATGAAGTGGCCAGGTAGGAGGCAATTCATCTGTGAAAATACTTGTATTTAGATCGCTGGTTGGAGGAGAGTCTGAATAAAGAACTACAGATCAGAGGAAGCCCCCCATGACTGTAGGAGAGCAAATACTGCGCTCTTCTTCAGAAAAGGTCAAAAGGTTGACTGTGGGAACTACCAGCTGGTCAGAGGGCTCTGGAGTGAGTCCTCTTGAAACACATTTCTGTGCACATGAAGGAGAAGAAGGTGACTGCCAGTTGTCAGTGTGGATTTACCCAGGGTAAACCATTCCTGAGCAACCTGATTGCTACCCTCAGTAAAATGACTGGATTTGTGGGTGAGGGGAGAGCAGTGGAAATCCTTTAACTTAAATTCAGCCAGGCTTTCAACACGGTCTCCCACACTGTTCTGATATCCAAATAAATGTGTTGTGGTTCTCAATAGGTGGATAAGCAGATGGGTAAAAAACTAGTTGGCTCATCAGGCTTAGTGAGTAGTTCTTAATGGGTTGTACTCTACCTAGAGGTTGATACCAAATGGAGTACCTCAGGATGCTGTCCTGAGACCTACCCTGTTTAACATGGTTAATGGTGACATGGAGGAGGTAATGGGGTGTGCTTTCACCAAGCTTACAAATGACACCTAGATGGAGTGGGACAAGTCAACATGCCCAAGGGCAGGGCTGCCATCAGAGGGACATAAGCGTGCTGGAGGGATGGGCCTACAGGAACGTTGTGAGTTCAGCAAGAGCAAATGCACCTGGGAAGGAAGATGCCCTGGCTACAATACAGGCTGGGGACCTGCCGGATGGAGAACAGCTCTATGGGAAAGGACCTGAGAGTCTTGGTAAAAGACACAGCCAAGCTCTTCACAGTGTTGCACAGTGGGAGGAGGAGAGACAACGAGCATGAGCTGAAACAAGAGAGGTCCAGCTTGGATACAAGGAAGACCTTTCTGTCTCCAAAGACAGTCAAGCGGAGAGAAAAGTTGCCCAGAGAGGCTGTGCAGTTTCCATCCTTAGAGGTTTACAAGACCAGATAAAGCTCTGAGTGACTTTGTTTGACCTCTTTTCTTACCCTGCTCTGAGCAGGAGGCTGGACTAAAGCTGTTCTGAGGTCTCTTTCAACCCAAATTATCCTATGATCCTATGATTCAGAATGCCCATTTCTGTATGGCATGTGTCAGGTATGTATGCACCACACATGTGTCTGTGGTAAGGGTGAGCTGCAAGCCTGTGTCCCGTGTGAAGGGTGTAGCTGAAGGGGACGAGCTATCACACATACATGGTGGGCTATGGGTGAGGAGCACACTGGGAGGGGAGCAGCTGGGACAGTAGCTCTGAACGCCTGTGACAAGTGTGCCAGTTTTGTGCATACCAGTGAGCTCAGCAAGCGTCACATGAGTACAAAGTGCACTTGCAAGGAGCTTGCAGTGTAAGTGTGTGGTTGGGAGTGTGCGCGCGTGTGCCAGGGGAGAGAACATGTGGCCACAGTAGTGAAATGTGTGTGCAGCGCGCAGATACTGCGCGCATGGGCAGGGGGGAGAGCGGCATTTGTGTGGGCTTGTTATTCACCTCCCATGTATGAACATCTCCCATGTGGACTCGGGGGGTGGGGGAGAGGACGTAGCTCAGGCAGTTATGAAACCAGCTTGCCCAGTCAGGATAATTCACGTACTGCTGTGGGAGGGACAGGAGAGATAAACAACGCGAGATGGGAGGGCAGGGAGAATGGCTTAAAATGCAGCTTCCCGGCATGCCCTAGTGGATTAGTTCAGCATCTCAGCCCAGCTCCTCTTTAATTCTTATGCAAGGGGTTTCTCTGGAAGGGACAGCCTGTCCTTGCCAGCTGAACACCAAGCACAGGACACCAATTAACAAAAGGCCATCTCACCACCCGTCCCACGCAGCGAAGGGCAAGAGGCAGCTGGAGACTTGTTTGCTGCAAAGACTGAGGTTGTGTGGTTTTGTTTCTGCCTCACGTTGTGCTGTTGCTTATCAGGGACTGCAGAAGAGTCTCATCTGACCCTGCCATGGCCTCCTATTCACTTCTGGGTGGGATCTGAAAGTGACAATTTGTACCTGTAAAGCTGCCATGTAGAATAGTTTTGGGGAAGCACTGTGGCCTGATGGGTCCCAGTTCCTACATCTGGATGACTGGAAGCCAGGGGTATCCAAGCTGGAAATATGGCACTGCAGTCATGGGAAGTATTATGAAGGTGATGGGCATTGTGCAACATTCTCCTCCAGGGCTTCGCTGCAGATGCAGGAGAGGCAGAGAGCTGTTCTAGAACCATGCCTGGTTCATTTATCACTTTCAGGGTCCCCAGCTGTGCAGAGGTGACAGGTTAAACCCTCAGTGGCAGGTTAAACTCCTCTTCCTGCTGCTGACTGCTTTGCAATCTTGGGCAAGTCACTTTGCCTTGCTGTCAGCCACTTCCACGCCCCTTTGCTTTTTTTTTCTGGCTGAGAACAGAAGCTGTCTCTTCTCTTGTGACTCCAGCAGCAAGCACAACAGGGCCACGGAAGACCTGAGGGTTCTGGAGGCGTCTCCATGGGACAAATCATCAAATAATTGCAAGAACTCAGAAAATTCCATGTTTTTCACAAATTGTTCTTGCATTTTAACATCTGAGAATGCATTTTGATCTCACAAGACCATCTGACTGCTATAGGAGAGCCATGTCTCAGAGCAGGCAGGGAGCATGCAGCTTCGTCTGGCCAGTACAACTCCACCAACACATCTTGTTATCTCCTCTGCAGCAACCACTGCCAGCTACTCTCGCCCTGACTTCCCTCCACTGACCTCAGCCTGCCCTGTCCCATCAGGACTTACCAGCTTGCCAAGCACTCCCGGCTCCCAATGACTTAACCCTGTCACCCTGGGAGCAGCCAGTCACGCTGTGTCTGCAGCTCTCTGCTCTGAAGCTGTTTTTCATCACAACTCTTCCTTGCTTCCCCCACAGCCTTGTGCAGCTCTAGGTGGGTCACATAAGTTTTCTATTCAAGGCAGCCTGGTTGCTAGTGAGCACAACACTGTGTCTGGGAGAGCAAAAGGCACATGGTGTAACCCAGCAGCCTGGAGCTAAATGATGGCTCCACTTTGCTTACGTTTAACCGGCTCCTTCTGTGTTGTACTAAGTGTTCAGCTATAGGTCTGGATTGCCTGTCATGTGCTCGCACCCGCTCTCCAACTGATTCATTTTTTTTATCCCTGTGAAAAGCTCGTGCAGGCTGCAGGTCATGTTATATACATAGACACATAGAAATGTCTGGGTTGGAAGGAACCTACTGGGTCATCTAGTCCAACCCCCCTGCTGAGAGCAGGGACATCCTCAACTAGAGCAGGTTGCTCAGAGCTCTGTCAAGCC
>JANHGN010011455.1:14829-25646 GCA_024605025.1 Megaceryle maxima | reverse complement strand
TCTTTTCTTTTCTTTTCTTTTCTTTCCTTTCCTTTCCTTTCCTTTCCTTTCCTTTCCTTTCCTTTCCTTTCCTTTTCTGTAGACTTTGCTTAAACCAAGCCAAAAGACTCATAATTTATTAGGATAGAATGGATATGATCCCCTTTTCCTATCTCATCACTCCTCCTCCTTCAGTCATGTAGAGCTGGATTCCACAGGAATCAGTTAGGAAATAGAGGAAAAACAAAGACAAAGCTGTTCTTTTCATTCTTTTCTATTTCATGACTCCAAGAAAGTGTGCTAAAAACCTCATTCCAAAAAAAAAAAAAAAAAAAAGTTATGGATAGCATTTATGGAATGCTTGTGTTAGACAATACCCTGAGGAAACAGTAAATACAGTAAATGTTTTAACTATGCTACCCAAGATAATATAAAAGTATTGATCCAGCTTTTGGTAAGACCATGAAATGGTGATTGTACATATATACACAAAAAAATATATTATCTTAGGGCATACTATAAACATGTCTGGATGCTCAGACATGAATATGAGAATACAGAGACTTTAAACTTCTCTATGCAGTTCCTCAGCACACAGAGCAACTTAGAGATGAAAACATAACCTTGGGAAAGGAGATCAGATATTGAAGTGGAAGGAAGCCTGAGAATTATATAATCAACCTTGATAAAATGCTTCAGCTGAGATGCTAAAATGGATTAGCAGAGATCCGCAACCAACATGTTTTGAGCTGTATCCTACTTAAACTACTTTAGCTTCATCTTATATGCCAGTTACTGTTCTTTACATCCATGTTTTGTCTTCTAAGAGCTGTCCCAGTACAGAAGTTAAAACAATGAATAAACCCGTTCTTTTAATTATACTTAAACTATCAAAAAATATATGAAGTTAATCAACTCATAGGTCTATCCACTATAACCACTCTCATCTGTGGGCAGTCTTCTCCAAGGTTGTGAAATCCCATGAACTGCCATGATAGTATATAAATTACCTTTATTTGCCTTCACTGTGGTCATTGTTTCAACTCATTTGCACTCATCCATTCACATCATTTCTTCAGTGTGCACAACCTATGATGTTTCTGCCTTTCAGAAACCTTACGAATCTCCAGATGAATATTTTCTTTCACATCAAGTGGTTGCTGACCCTCAAGATTTTGCTTTCCTTTTCATTCCTTCTCATACATGTTCTTTTTACCTCTGTATGTCAGGAATCTAAAATTCCCTGTATTATATCTTTCCAAATTGCATTAATGAAATTTTCTCTGCCTAGTTGGCATTCTTTGTATCCTTCATTGTCCATTCTCAGTACTATCAGAAATTTTACCAGTTCTTAGAATGTACTTTCTATCATTTTGTTTGCAAAGGAGCTTTCCATCTTCACTCTTGTCTTTTATCTTGGGAGATATCAATCTGTTCAATACCACTGAGAGACAGCACAGAACAAAAGTGAAGGGTTTACTCAAACTGACAGGGTACTGACTACATGGAACCTTTGCTCATTTTTTTTAATTGATGCATCATTGAGAGTTATTGAGTTCTCCCCATAGAGAGAAAAAAAAAATGCCATCAAGAGATGGAGGAATGCCTTTGCTCTCAGACTACAAAAATGTGCTTCAAGTGTGTTAAATAAATTTATCTAAACAGGTGCTTAGTTCCTTTGACTCTCCCTTCTGACTCTATAAACAGAAGTGTGTAAGCTTACCCAATTTCGGAAAAGTGATAGCAAAAGGAGAGGGACAGAGACTTAATACAATTCATACAGTACTGCACATGTTGCCAACTGAAAATCAAACAATGAGATCAGATTTAGGGATACTGATACAATATTCAAGAGCACATGTGTAAAAAGTAATAAAAATTATTAAGATGGAACAAAATGTAGGTGTCTTATCTAGACTCTTTCATAATCAAAATTCACATTAAGAAACATGGCACCCATCTTTCCTTTCTGTCTGCTTGTATGATTTTTCCTTTATTTTCTCAGGTCCATTATACTAAGCGCTAAAAGGCATTATCAAACTATATCAGACAACGTTTCTGTGAGGGTCAGAAAAGTACTATTCCAGACCCAGAGAAACAGAGAGATAAGAAACAGTATTGAATACAGTCTTCCTGGTCCTTCAGGCTGATGATAGATACACCTTTCTTCCTTCTCCTTTTTGAATGATCTTAATCAACATCACCATGTTATTTTATTTCTTTAAGATTAGAGTTGTGTTTTACATCCAGCTGAGAGCTGAGCACCACATGGCCACTTGCTCACCCTCCCCCCAACCCCAGACCCAGTAGGATGGGAAGGAGAATAGGGCAAAAATGGCAAAAACCCATGGCTTGAGGAGAATTTAATAGAACGCAGGAGAAGAAACAGTAATAACAATAATAGTGATGAATAACGATAATAGTAATGAAACAATATATAAAGCTAGTGATATAAAAAGCACCAATTGACCAAAGCTGCACTCCTGGCCCTGAGCCAGACACCTCATGCCTGGCTTGGCCCATCCCCTGTTCTTATATAGCAGGCATGATGTCAATATGGTATCAAATAACCCATTGGCTGTTTCAGTTGTCTATTCTGTCTGTGTTGACCTCCCAGCTTCTGGTGAAAAATTCACCCTATCCTAGCTGAACCCAGGACAATTAGGAACCAGGCTGAGGGCAGTTAAGGTGATGTAAACCTATAAAAAATGACAGTTAGGCAGTCATATTATAGTGATATCTGTTAAGACTGAGAACTGTGAGAAGTATTCTTATTCTGAATAGATGCTGTCTACAATTTAAGCACAAATATGACTGTGTGTTATATAAATATATCTAATCAGGGTTTACACTTGCTACCTTCAGTATTAATGTCTAGCTGTGGCCATACAGTTCAAGTGACACCTAACTATTTGTCCTGTGTACCATCTGTGTTCTGCATCACTTTACTGAGCTTTGTATTGTCACAGTTATCCCACTGGCAGCATGAATAAGACCTAGGCTGCAAAAAGGCTGATCTTGTCTGTATGATTTGCTGTCACACCAGTGATCGCATCCTATAATCTTATTATCTTTGCCATCTCAGCAGTGACTCCAAACTGAGACAAAGCTCAGAACTGTTACATTGGTTCCCTTCTAAGTACAAGCTCCCCCTTGCCTACAGAAATATCAGGAAGGAGGAATTCTAGCTTGCAGCATTCCATTTTTGTTACAAAAGAAAAGGATGGAAAATGTCCTGATTAATGTAACAATCATCTATCTACCTTATTATAATTTTAGTCAATGAAAAATTAAATTCATGTGAAATTACGTCATGATAATCAACATGAGGTCCGAATTATTTTAGACTTAAAATAACAAACATAGAACTCTATTCAGACATCAGTACTCTGAGTCTACTACTTCTAGGGTTGTACTTAATGGAGAAAAATGGTTCATCATGATACAAAGCAAGTGTTAGGCAACAAGGTAATGAACATTGTCACACCTTACCTTCTTAAAAACTGCAAGGGAAGAATTTGGCACCTCATACCAGGATGCTCAAAACCCATGACTTGTAACACAGACCTAGAAAACTAACCACTATTAATCAACATGAGAAACAAATACTCAAATCTAATCCACTCCCTGAATTCTTACCAAGAGAGGGTCTTGAGAAACCCTCTGTTTGTAATTTTCATTGCGTAATACTTACTTTGGTCATTCTGTTTAAAACCAAGTAGACAGATGGACACAAAAGGCAAACAAAAGGTAGATGTAAGAGGCAGTCATTGCAGCTCCTCCCTTTACAGAGAATAAGTTTAAAAAATGCAAGACTGGTTATGTATCCATTTTGGCTTAGTAGAGTACATGCTGGTATCTTTTGCCTTTCCACAAGTTCACAGACTGCTTGCAGTGAGGAAATGCATTTTATGCTCTGATTATTGAAGCTGTTCATCTTTGAAAAAAAAATAAAAATCATGATTCATTGAACTACAAAGAGGGAGTAACACACTTCAGCCTATTATTAGTGCACTAAGCTAGGAGGAGAGTCATGGTTTCTAATCCTTGCTCCCTGGATGGGGTCTGTATTTTAACCTATGTGAATTTAATGTAGAAGGCACAAATGTAGCCTGTGCTGGGATTTGTAGCATTCATTCTGGGAGTATGAAATGTCAAAAAAAAATCCCTAATTATGAGGAGGTTTCTGAATTACAAAGGAACTCACAACAAGGATTAAGTTCTGTTTTCCTATTGTGCCATTTAGCTGGGTGAAGACAAACAAGGAAAGAGTAAAAAAAACCCAACAAACCAAAATAACAACAAAACTAAAACAAAACCAAAAAAGCCAAACAAACAAACAAACAAACCAACAACCCTACAACAATCTAATTCACAGGACTAAATTCTTAAGCAGAATAAAACCAATTTATTTCAGACAGATAACTAGATCACCATTTTCAATATCAAATGTTAAATGCTTCACCCCCTTGCCTTTGGGGTTTTGTCCTGGGAGATATGTCATTGGCTATAAGTAGACATTAGAAAGAGCTGTCTACCACTCCTAAGTCAGATTCTGAATCCTTACCTCACTTCTCAGATCAATACTTTTAAGAAATGCACGAGAAAATTTCTGCTCCTAGTTCTGTGGGTCTCATTCTTTCTCTCTCAGAATTTGAATTAATCTGAAAAAGGTTGACATAATCATGAATAATTCCCAATGGGAGAACTACAGACATACATTATGATTTTCTATTCTGAGATTAGTTCCTTTTTTCTTTTATTGTTAAAAAAATGTACCTTTTTTGTCCAGAGAAATGCTAATTTGATTGGTGTATTCAAGAAAGGGTCAGTGATAATTGCTCATAGAGGCTCCATCTCTCACAAATCTCTCACCTGAGAGATTTTTATGTTATGTAAATATGCAGCATGACATTGAATCTATTTGTGATTGGATGCTGCCAACCATTATGAAACTTCTTTTTAAATTTTTCTTGAAATAATCTCCCAGAGGTTACAGTTTTGTAGGTATAAAGGTAATGAATTTTGACAGATTTGTGGCTGCAAAGGACTGTATTTCCCCTTTCGATATAGGCAGCCTCTAAGGATTAAGCATGAGGGGCTCAGAAGTCAACCTGTGCAAAAGAATGATGTGGAATAGCAAAAACAGTAGTCATGCTATAACACATGAGAAACTCAGCATGGCCAGAGCAACATTACTCCTTTCTGTTATAGACTTTCCTATCAGTGGACACTATTTTCATTACAAAATGATGTTCATATTGTGATGCACTTGTTTTTCTTCTCAATGTGCACAGGAAAAACTAGCTACTGGCAGTTTGAGTAGCAGCCAAAGGGTACACAAATAAGAAGAATAATCAAATATGCTATCATTCTAATGACGATGAATACAGAATTCTTCTACAGTACAGAAGACTTGGAACTAGCTTTCTGGAAGTCTTCAGAAAATGCAGTCAAATTAAGTAATGCATGCATTTACTCTGGCTACACACCTATTAGTAAATTAAATATGATCAGGAATATTCTCTGGTATTGAGGGCAACTAGCATGAAATGGTTGACAGTCACATCATAAAACTTGCCTATTCCCCAGAATAGGATATCCATATCCAAACATCATATTGGAGTTTGTATCCCTGGCTTATGACTCCTCATATCTAAAAACTGCCAGCACAGGCCAGAACTGTACTGAAACCTCTTTAATAATTCATCAGTACAGACAGTCAAGTTTCTGTATTCAGGAGTATTTTCCTGAATGTCTTGGTTTAATGATATGGATGTACCCCAGCCTTGGTGGCAGAAACAACAAGCTGATATTTTTCTACATTCTGCCACTGTTGAGATAATTTCTGGAGTAGGCTCTGTGTAATGCAACTTTCACTTTTCCTTCTCAATGCCATCTAAGTAGCAAGTTCCTGGGCTAGCAGTTCCTAGCAACAGTCCCCTGTGAGCCTCTCATGCAGTCCAGAATGGTCTAAGTAATGAATCACTGAGGCAGCTTCATCAGGCTAAAAGTAAAATTTTACTAAGCAAAAGTCCTCACTGAAGCTCCTGAACCTGCATAATCCACAGAGAGACAAGCACTCTGAAGTGTAACTCATCCCACTGAAAGGAAGATATCTAAAGTAAGTCAAACAATAATGTGTCCTAGAAGTAGTGAAGGGCTCAAAGACAGATGTCTGTGATGTAGGTATCTAAAATTGTGAGATCAGCCCTACTCAGATTATTTCTATAGAAGAGGCATTGCTGGAGAGAATGAGTAAGTTCCTGGTGTCTATCTACCTGCCACCACAGATGACATGCAGAAGCTTTAGCTAAACCCCAATTTAGTGCTTGAAAAAGCAGAAAACATTACCAGCAATAGAGTACTCAAAGATAAGCAATAAAACAGAGTATGTCAGTTTGAGATCCACTAGGTGTAAAAAGTAACACCAGTTTATACCCATCGATGCTGACCTACACATATATACTTTAGAGTGCCGTGTATGTCGTAGCAACCTGCCTTGTAGAATTGCACTGCTAACAACAACAAAACTAGCAAATCAAAACAAATGGATGTAAATGTTTCTCCATCCTTTATTTTTTTCTGAACTATCTCTGAAGCTTCTTGGTTTATTTTCAATGGGCTTTCTTCAGGTAGAACCATAGATAAACAATCTTCCATTGTCTCTGAAAATCTATTGATTTAATAACTGGGTATGGAAATAATAATACCATTTAAGGGATTTAATTCTTTGTCAAAATGACTAAGTCCTCTATAAATAACAAGATAACAAAAAAGAGTTCAGGAGGCTGTACTGACATCATGATAGTAGCTATCGTTTGCTATCCTACTTTCAGTATATAATTACTCAGGGAAAAGACAACAGAGCAATGCTCCACTGATGTATAGTAGCAGAAGAGCACACAAAGAGATGTGTGATGATACCATAAACCATGAGGTTAAACTAGTTCACCCATTTTTTTCCTAACTGGAAGTGGGACAACCCAAAGCAGTAACATCATGTAATTCAAAACTTAATTATTCACATTTTAATTCTAAAAATATCACCTGCTTCAGCTTCTTGTAGGGAACAATCATTTGTCATTATACAACAAAGAGCAAATATGGTTCACTATATCATAGAATCAAAAAAATGTTTGGATTGGAAGGGACCTTAAAGATTGTGTAGTTCCAACCCCCCTACCATGGGCAGGGACAACTCTTACTAGACCAGATTTCTCAAAGCCCCATGCAACCTGGCCTTGAACACTTCCAGGGTGGGGGTATTAAGAATTTCTCTGGGCAACCTGTTCCACTGCCTCACCACCCTCAGTGAAGAATTTTTTAATTAAATCTAATCTGAATATTTTTCAGTTTAAAGTTATTACCCCTTGTCCTTTCACTACATGCCTTTATAAAATGTCCATCTCCAGCTGTGAGTGAAGTCACAGGACTCACCCCATCACATCTCCATGATGCCAATAAGATCATAACCCTCAGGCGTGTGCACATCTCAAACTCCTTATATTTATTCTGCGTGCTATGTGTGTTTGCACAGAGGAACTTAAGCTGGGCCCCCACTGAATTTGACTTACCGTCTGGAGTGGTTGGAATTCCTTTGTAATGCTCTTCAAGTGCTCTGCTGCTGATCTGTGGTCCCTCTTCAGGCTGTGGGCACCTATTTCTGGCACTGGCATCAAACTAGTAGGAATGACATAGATTGAGGTTCCCTTTCCCTCAGTAACTTTAGTTCAAACCCCTCTTCACCAGCTATGGAAAGCTTATTATGAATAAATCAGTTACAGTTTTTAGTAGTGTGGAACAATAGTTTCAGAAAGTGAGCATAACTGATGAACTGTCAAGCTTATTCCTTAAAATTATTAATGATGTATTTCAAATTAAATCCAACAGCCATGAAAATCTTAAGTCATTCACCTCCAATTCCATCATGCAGCAGGTGTCATCAGAAGGAAAGAGCGATCCTATATGACAGAATGTCCCTCTCTGTCAGTAGTATGAGACAGTCCTTCTGTCTTCTATCTCCATTTCTTCCTTGCTTAGGGATCTTGCAAGGAAGTACATTAAGAGGATGATGGCAGGACTGAAGCTATCTCAGCCAACTGATAATCCACTGTTGATTACCATGGCTATTAGTTTGTTATGAAATGTGAGACAAAGACAATAGTAACCTTTCTTCTAAAGCAAGCAGCAGTCTTCACTGCCTTTATGCTGTGGCCTGTCTTTTCAGTCTTTTATGCATGCTCTGAGAATGCACTATATGTTTAATCCCTCAGGGAGCAAGAAGGATGAATATGAAGAGGTGAGCTTCATTTCAACTAACTTCCAATGTCATCATCTGAGATATTTGTTTAGTTTGACTATATAATTAATGGAGAGAAAGTGACACTTTTGTAGCTTGATTCATCTCACCTATTTCAGTTCAGTTTAGTTTAGGATGAGATTAATCCCATCCTAGAATTGCCTACATTATTCTACTGATCATGTAGAGAATTTGTCATGATTAGCTCAGAAGTTGACTCTGCTCTATAGATGACTAAAGCTGATTAAAACCAAACTTTGTTATGTTTTCTATAATCTCATTCAGGTAGTATTGTGCTGATCAGCCAGGTCAAGCGGTTATTAGACACATAGAAAGACATAAACCCAGTGTCTGCTCAGTGTCAAAGATAATAAAACTGTCTATATATAAAGTTTACTCATTGTTAAGTTGCAGGCAACAGCTGACTGTGACTGTGCAGGTCCTGGATTCTGGTATCTGCTTTCTTCCTAAATCCCATTTAATGAGTCAGTCACTGACTTTTCTTCCAGGTCTAGAACACCATGATTCATGTCATACTTGAAATCCTAAGAGAAAGTCTTCAAAAGAAAGATGGAAATGTTCTAATCTTTTCTGTGGACTACAAATGTTAAAGTAACTTCAAATCAATCAAGACACAACTGAAGGTAATACAGTGCTGAATAAATGAGGGAAACAGTACAGCACCTGATCTCTGAGCCTTCAGCTAACAAGAATAACAGGAGAATATGGTTTATCCCTGTCACAAACCTCTGTAAAAAAGAAAAGGATCTGACATATATTTATTAGTTTTTTACAGCAAACCAGAGGAGAATTGGAAGTAAGGGCCCTAATCCAAATGCCAAATGTAATCTTACCTTACACTGTAACTCAAATCCCTATTCTATATATATTGTACAAGACTGTCTGCTGGAAAAACAGCTTGTGTAGCAGAGGAAAAAGGTAGTGACAGGCTCAAGGCAATATTACTTAGCATAATCTCACTCTTTCTTTAACATTACTTAAAGTCCACAAAGAAGCAGTTTTAAACCTAACCTGTCTGCTTCTGTTGACAATTTTAATAGCAAAAGCTCAGGATCCTTGTCCTAAATTTACAAAAACATACTCAGACTGGCATATATAAAGAAGGTGGAATGTGAAGCACATATACTCTAACCTCTTTTCTTCACCTGAGAATGGGAATACTATAAAGAGGTAGTTCCCTGAGGAAAGCCAGGCAATTTTCAGAACTAGTATTTAAATGGGCACTTTTTCCCATCATGCTGGACATGCTTGCTTGATTGTGCTGAGTATTCTTCCCTGCTACTGTGTATTTTTCACAGTGCTTCCAAGGAATTCATTAATTTCTTCTTTTTTTTTTCTCACATAAAGATGACACTAGGCAGATAATTAGAAAATGCCATAGATCTATCTGTTGGCTGCTAATTTAGAGGAGAATAAAAGATGAAGGTATATCACAAAGCCTCTGTAGATACTTACATTCAGGTAAGACCTCCTCTAGGTATTTTCTATTCCATCAGGTTGTGATTCTCTTTCCTGAGTTAACAGAACAAAGAAGGGAGTTGAATATTTTTGTTTATTTTATTTTAAATGACAAAGTCCAATCCACAAATAGATATGAGTCAAGCTAACTGGGGTTCTAGAAATGAGATATAAGTCTTCTTTTTGATAAGTCATTCTTTTCAAGGGAATCGGGTGTCTGTAGCTGAAATGGATTAGTTCTTGAACTTATCCTGTAGGCCTTTTAATTTATGGCTTATATCCTTTTTTCAAACCTGGAAAAAATTATCTGACCCCCAAAAAGCACTTTTTCAGTACATCACATAAAACAGCAGGAAAGAATGCAGATTGAGAATGCAGTTCCAGCACCTTGCTCTTTAAAAAGCTTTTAAAGCCTGTCTTATTCATTCATCTTTTAACAAAGATGAATGCACACGACAGGTTTTTATCTGAGTCTGCATGGTAAGGCAAGAATAATGTTAAATCAATGCCAAAGTGATCAGGGATGAGACCAGGATCAAAGTTCTGATCAGCCTGTGATGGATTATTCTACCTTAAATATTAAAAAGAAATTATTTTAGGAAAAAAAAAACACTGAAAAATAGAAATATGTCCATGTATCAGCTAATGCAGTTCACTGCTAGCATCAAAGAAATTTTACTGATGATGAAATGACACCTGGAGAGAAAAAAGATAAATATAAACTCAGTGGAGGATATGACCACTGTGGAATTAAAAGAACAATAGTTCTTGAATACAGAACAGTACCTGAAGAGTTCAGATACTCATGATAAAGACAACAGGGGGAGAAACAAACATTCTAAGATAATAAATATGTATAGCTGTAAAGTGCCAACTCTTAAATTGTTGAGAATGTCTCACATTTGCTAGAAAAGATTAGTGGAAGGAGATAGCAGCACACAGATCTTCAGCAAGTTCTTTAGCCTTTAAGTCTCCTGTTGTTTTTAATGATGTTTCAAGACCTTACAGTCGCTGGGTAAACATCCTCAGTAGTTCTTTGATGTCCATTTGGGAAAAT
>JANHGN010011454.1:0-21367 GCA_024605025.1 Megaceryle maxima | reverse complement strand
TATTCAATCACCCATCCCCTCTCTCTGCCAGTTCAATATTACTTACTCCCCATGATGTTTTTAACACAACTGCTTTTCTCATTAAAAAAAAAAAAAAAAAAAAAAAGAGTTGGGGGGAGAAATACCTAGAAATGGTCTATGAGATTTTCTATCAAAACTTGTTTGATTCCTTGACAAAATCTGGTGTCTGCTGTTGCTTTGTTCAGATGAGTTCAGCATATGCCAGGCAGGATGAAGAGTGAAACAATATTTTCTGGAGGGACTCTTCCACCATCTGCAACATCCAGCATTTGGAAAAATCCTCCCAGTACTGGGGTTGCATCTGCATTTTCTTAACGGTATTCAATTTTTCCTCCCTTTGTATGAGACTGAGGAGTTGTTCTTCCATGGTACTATTCTATGTGATTATAGATTAGCCAACCTGGAAAGTGCTAGAAGTCCCCCCGGTTTCAAATATTGCGTGCAGACTGAGGCACACCTTTGCTAAAGTAATGGCAACAAGCCATGAATTTCAGAAGTGGTTTGGACGATGCAGTTATGAAAGAAATCATCCTATTTCACTGTAGGGAAGAGAAGGACAAAGACTATTTTTCACCTCTAACTGAGGATTCCATGATTCTAACCTTATTTTTTCCCCAGTTTTAATTTATGTCCTTGTGTTGTAGAATCTGGATCTCTTTTCAATGTCTGGTTCAACATTGCAGCCTGGGTCACCCCTAGCACAAGTTTCCTTTTGCTGTCTCAGAGTCCAGATGTCCTGAGGCCATTGTAGGGCTTCTTGATGATGCAGCTCTTTAGGACAATACTGTCCATGAAAAAAAAAAATAATCAGGAAACACAAGACAACACATGCATTACTCAGAATATCCTATAAACACAGGTAAATGGTAACCCATACGGGGAGCAGGACTTCTTCCTGCTCACTCTGACATTGATGCTGCAGTGGGATGGGTGTCAGCAAGAGCCTGGCTTTTTATGGAGCCCACCCATTTCAGCTTTGGGATGCTTCAGCCTGTCCTACAGACTGTAGCCACTTTCACACTGTTGAGATGTGAAACACTGGCTGTCAGTGTAACATCAGAACTGACAAAGCTGTATTTTCATAGAATCATAGCATCATTTTGGTTGGAAAAGACCTTTAATATCTTTGAGTCCAAACATTAACCTGACACTGCTGATCCCACCACTAAACCATGTGCCTAAGCAACTTATCTGTATGTCTTCTAAACCCCGCCAGGGATGGTGACTTCACCACCATCCTGGGCAGCCTGTTCCACTGCTTGAAAATCCTTCCAGTGAAGAAGTTTTCCCTAATGTCTAACCTGAACCTCCCTTGGTGCAACTTGAGGACATTTCCTCTCATCACTTGTTACCTGGGAGAAGAGACAGACCCCCACCTCACTAAAATCTCCTTTCAGGTAGCAGTAGAGAATGATAAGGTAGCCCCCAAGCCCCCTCTTCTCCAAGCTAAACAACCCCAGCTCCCCCAGCCACTCCTCACAAGACTTGTTCTCTAGACCCTTCACCAGCTTTGTTGCCCTTTTTTGATCCCACTCCAGCACCTCAATGATCTTCTTGTAGTGAGGGACCCAAAACTGAACACAGTATTCAAGGTGCGGCCTCACCAGTGCTGAGTACAGGGGCACCATCACAGTCCTGCTGGCCACACGGTTTCTGTCAACTTAGAATAACAAAAACCAAAAGTTTTTTTTTTCTCTGCTTATCTTTTGCATTCCTCCCAGTGAAATGGAAGAATGTGTAGAGAGAAAAGTCGTGCAACAAGCTGTCTCATCAGCTTCAATAGCAATGGCCCACACAAGCAAATTTCCCTACTATACAGTCTTAGTATTTAAGATTATTTAACCAAAGGTGGGAGAAAGCAAGAGGGTTGTTTGTTTGGGGTTTTTTTTTTTTACTAAAGAAAGCACTTCAGCCACTTTCAGAATGGGCCTGAGTTTTAACAGCATCGTCTACCCACAGACACAAGGTATGAATTGCTTAATTATCTGTGAAGATTATGGGACCCATGTCATGCCTGACTCACCAGCAGTTATTTGAAAAGGGAAAATAAAAATTATTAGATGCTCCTTTTGGAAAGTGGGCTACTCTAGCTTTCCTTCATGTGCACACAGATAATGCTGTGTGTCTCATGGCACTACTGTGCCTGTCCTTACTGGTGTGCCATGGGCAGGGGCCAAATGAAATCCACAGCTTGGGCCTCACAATGCTAACAACCTCCCAAGGGACGATGCAAAGAAAGGGGAGAAATGCTGGAAAATGTGATTTCTGGAGAAAAACAAAAAAGCAAAAAGCAAGTACAGTCTTTGGGTTAAAGGCTGTTATTGTAGCTCCAGGCAGTTTTCCTTCATCTGATATTATGTAGAAAGCTGTCAGCATTTTCCAGAACGACCATTAAAAAGGAGCAAGACCAAACGATGAAGTGTTGAGCCCATCAATGTGACTGAACACAAAATGTACCTGTTGAGTGTTGTGGGACAGTGAATGTGGCATAGTCTTGCTGATGAGCCTACAGTTTTACACCAGTTGCAAGGCTCTTCACTAGTTGGGGTTTTTTTCCCTCCTCGGGAGAGATAGATTCTGTACTGGTGTATGTTACCACCAGTGAATACAGAGCTACGCTTGTGGTGTCACCAAAGTAACTAAGTGATTAAAAAAAGAAACCTGTCTCTTGACATAGTGGTAAAAAAAAATTTAAAAAATCCTATTTATAGAGGGGGCATAATTCAGAAATTGGACTGAAAGCCTCAGACAGCTCTTTCTTCAGATTTCCAGTGCATTGGGAGTTTTACAAATATTATATTTGAAAATAGCCTTCCTGTAGTATTTCAGTTCCTCCACTTTTAATCCCAGCGATGGTGAGGATGTGGGTGGGAATTTAATAGCAATAAAAAAAAAATAGCAACAGTTCACTTAATTATTTTGATCTTCTGAAAAAACTGGGGGGAAATAGCACAGCTTTTAAATTTCTTTTCCCCTTTCCTTTCCTTTCCTTTCCTTTCCTTTCCTTTCCTTTCCTTTCCTTTCCCTTTCCCTTTCCTTTCCTTTCCTTCCCTTTCCCTTTCCCTTTCCCTTTCCCTTTCCCTTTCCCTTTCCCTTTCCCTTTCCCCTCATCACTTTTCCCGCTTTTACTTCCTCCCTCCTTTTCATTCCCCTCGCCCCCCATTTCCGACCCTTCCCGCCGGGAGCTCCCCCGCCCCGCCTCCTCCCGCCGCCCCCAATGGGCCCAGTTCCCCGTTCCGCCCGCGCAGCCCCCGCTCCCGCGCAGCCCCCGAGCCCGCGACTCGACAGCGCCACCCGCTGGGCAGCCGCCGGAAGGGCGCCCCCTGCGCAGCCTCCGCGCAGCCTCCGCAGCTCCCCCCGGAGCCATTTAAAGGCGCGAAATGACTTAAAGGAGAGGAGAGGCTGCGAGGCCCCTCCAAAGCCTGATATATATACACACCTATATTGCCCTTTGCTCCGCACCCTGTGCCCCCCGCCCCACGCTGTGCCCAGCTCCACAGCGGAGACTTCTGGACTGGTTGGGCTCTGTCACAAGCTCCTGTTGGTTTCTACTGGGGGACACAAGGTTGCTTCAGAGATTGAAACTATGAGCAGCCGAGTCACAGTACCACAAGCTGGGCTGTAAAGTTAAAAGTTGGGGAAAAAAAAGAAGAGTAACCGTGTTTCGTCCCAGGCTGGTTGCACGTGCGGCTCCTGAGACTCTTCCCAGGTTGTCTGTTCCTTGCCTTGCCCAAGGCAGGAATCGGCCCAGGGAACACAGCATGGCCGGGAGCTCACTGAGGACCATGGGAGTCACCAAGCGCTCAGGCAGCTGAGGTGCTCTTCAGCTGGGCCCACCAAACGGGTGGCATCTCTCGGCTGTCATCTCTGCGTGCCGCAACTCCGCCTCTGCAAAAGATACCTCCCACAGCCTCCCTGACACAGCGCAGCGGGCAGCAGACGCCAAGCCGCCTGCTGAACTAAATATCACATCGCTGCTCATTCAGGGAAAGATTTTGTTCCGTGCACGCAGCGGAGCAGGAACCTTTCAGATAATGAGTTTGCAATCATGGAATTAAAAGCTTTTGCATTATGCCTGGGTGAAAGGGAGAGAAATGAAGGACTGGTTGGAAAACTCTTCTTTCTGTTGCTTGCTCAATGGCACTGCCTTAAGAGAGCTCTTTGTGCGCTGTCCTTTGGTGACGGCCACAAAGCTAAGAGAGAAACCAGAACATCCTGTGGTGGGGGGCAATTACAAAAGAAGTTTTCCTAGAGCAGCTTTGGATGCTTTGTGTGACTTACCCGTAGCACGTGCAAATTTGCACATAACTGAACACAAATTTAGCAACCTCTGAATTGTCTGGATAGGCTCAAAGCAACAGTCACTTCTAAGCAATGGGATTATTCAGCTTAAAATTGTTAAAAATACTCAGTTTTCAGCTGTGGTCATCCAACAGAGATTGAACATTTAGCCTGGCATTGATCTAGGACCAACTATTTGGAGTTGGCTGCAAAGGAAACACATTTTAATGGTTGATAAACAAGGAGCTGTATTTGTTTGAAGTTTGTTTGAATTTGGAAGGCTAAAGTAGAATAGGGATTCACGGGTGAAGGTGCACTGCTCAAAGGTGAATGACAGATGATATTTATTACAGGGATATAAAGACGTTCCCTAGAAGATAGGACCGGTCAAAGCAAAAAACTAAGACCTTCTGAAAAGAAAATGTTCCAGACTTCTTTTCTGATTTAAATCTTAGTTTCAATCAGCTAAAATAAAATGTAGGGCAGTTACCACAAAATTTGTTTAGGGAGGAATATTTACTGAAAAATCATTAACTTTGTTTGTTTGTTTGTTTCTAAATTATTTTTTTCAGTCTTGAAATTTCATCAATATTTAGATTTTGGAAATAAAATTCAAGTAGTTCTACACATGCAATAGAAAGGGTGTGCGTGTACATTTTTATTGCATTACTATATACGTTTTCTATTTTCCTGGACTACTTTTTCCTGTTCCTTAACACATGAGCCTCATGTGCTGTGCATAATAGGAAAATACTTTTATCAGATAGAATCATTGATATCTTCATGCTCAGGGTTTCCTTGCCACTTCAGCTTCTTAATGACTAATTTCCTGATGTAGCTACTGTATCTTGGGTTTGAAACCTGGCACGCTGGTGGGAAACATCCTGATCCTTTAGATGCTACTGTAGGTGAAACAACAGAGTACATCTTCAAGCAAGGGCTGCTCATGTGAGTAAGGATTTGAGTCATCAAAGCCCAAAAGGACGAGTAAGGAGGGGGAAGATGTTTCACCAAATGCCTGGTAGCAGGAGATGTAAATCCATAACCCAGATGAACAGGCTGATTTTGTGGATCATATGCACAGCAGTCGTGCTAAATTGGGTGGTGTTATTTGGAAAGCATAACAGAAAAGAGACAACACATACGGAGAGCTCTGAAACACAGATGCTTCAGAGCAGGATGGTGGGGTGGGTATATGAAATCACAGAGGTGCAAACGGTTTTTGTTCTCCATCTGAACCCAAAGTGGAGTATCTTTGCATTAAAAAAGACAGCTTTTTTAGGTGTGGCAGCAGTATGCGTGACGCACAAGCTGGTGACATAGCCACCATTGAGTGATGGCAGATATTTGCACCATCCTTGCTTTGTTCCTTTGCACCATCCTTGCTTCCTGGGTTGGAGTAAGGAAGGACATTTCAGGCTATTCTCTCTAATGCTCTAATTTTCATCTGCTGCATAGCAAACCCAAAACACTGGAGAGAGCAGCTCATGGCTCACTGGCTTGAGGGCTGCTCACTATGACGGGGGTCCACCAGCCTGCTGAGGCCATGAGGCCAGGCAAGCTGTGAATGCCCAGCCCAGAGGCATGTTGGATGCTCGTATCTTCTACCACGCTTCATCTTGATTAAGCTATGATGAAATGAGGCCTCGAGCCTCAAACGTACCAAGGGGTAACTTGATATAAATGTGCAGCTGCACTGATCTCCTGAAAGGGGTGAGTTGCACATTTTGCAATTAGAGTGAGCTAATTGTATGTTGCCACAACTCAGCTGATGGGTGGTAACTTATTAAACCGCAGTAATGTGAGCACTTTGAGTCATAAAACCATACCCAAAGTGTTTGCAGACTCAGGGCCTGAGAACCCATTGCCCTCCTATTCTGCTGCATCGTCATCTCAAGGAAAAGGAGACTAACTGAAACCCTGTGCTCTATAGTCTCATGCAAGATGAAGTTTCCCAAGGGATTTTTAATTTTTTAGCCAGAATTTCAAAGAATTTAACAATGTTTTCTTTTTAAATGCTCTCAAATCAAAATATTCATTTTAAGTGGGAATGTTTGGGAAAGAAAGACTTCTGGAAATTTTCATCATAAACACTAGTTCTTGTAAAAAAACATGAAGAGTCATATTCAGAGGGCCTAAATTTCCCCTAAGTCTCTGGGTCTTGTGTTTCTTACCTGCTAGGGATCTCTGCAGGCCTAAAGCCATCCAGAAGGGAACCTGTCCAATTTGGTGGAACTGTGGCTGGAGTATTTTTTTAGGTGTAATGTACTTTTAATCTGTAGCACTTGCTAGTTCCTTAGAAGCTTGAAGAGAAAATTACCTGCCAAATGCTTTCATTCCTCTGTACTTGGTCATTAATATTGTGTGCACATGCATGAGACTGAGCAAAAAGAGTTGAAATCAGCCTGTTGGGTTTTATTTTTTCAGAGCTTTCCCAATTCCAACCCTTTTAGCAATGCTGATGATTTGAGCTTTAACCTGGAGAGAATAGTTCAGATTCTGGCCCTGGTGTAGTCAATGGGATCTTGTTATTGATCTCTCAGACCAGGATTTCAGCCCACTGAGCTGGAGACAGGTGAAGGGTATAGAGCATCCTTTCTTCTAAATGACTTTTTAATGAAACTGAAGATAAAACCATCTGTGCTTGGGGGTAATGCCCTGCTGAAGGAACTGGGACACAAACCCGGTAAGAGGGTGCTTGTTTGTGAAAGCAGATTGAGGGAACTAATAGAAACAAATGTAGGAAGTCAGGGAGTGACCTGACTTAATGGTGGGCAATGAAAAAACAGCCCCTCACAAACAGGGAGAGGGGTCTAGGCTCTTGCTGTGTGGCTGTCACACCAAAGGTGGGGGTGGCAGTGGCACCACTTTGCACTCTGCAAAACAGGGGGACCTCATGGCTTCAGCTGCAGTTGCCTTCACCCAGGTTTCCTCCCCTGGCCTCTCTGCTGGCCACATATCTCTCCTCTGAGGGGATAACATTAGAAAAATAGACAAAAGACTCATTTCACAGGACTTCCTAAGGCCCCTGTCCCTTCCCTATCAAGGGTGGTGCCAACAACAGTAGAAACACACTCACTAATGCCAGCGTAGGAGTGCCTGAAACACCTTTGTGTGCATCCCTCTATTTGTTTGCTGCCTGCTGTTACGTTCAGGAGATCACAACGTTTCAGCAAATGCCACCACGTTCTGCTCCCAATGGAGCTCTTTTCCTTCTTCCCTTGAGGGAGGGAAACACACTTAAAAGAAAAAAAAAAAAGAAAAAAAGAAAAAGAGGTGTCTGCTGCTGACCTGACCTTTGTGGTTTTTATTCCCATTTCTAAATGAAATCTAAGCTGAGATACCCCATGCAAAATCTCAACCCAGGGCAGTTGTTGTCTGCACTCACTCTAAGAACCAGTGAATAAATGTTTTGAGGTAGCCTTAATTATAGCTGTGAGAATGACACCAGTGTAACATTTAGAGTGTGAACATAAAATATGGCAAATCAATCAGAATATGGAACCACACTCGGAAAATATTCAGCTGATGATGTTCATGATCACACATTAAAAAAATAATTAAAAAAAATAAAATAAAAAAAAAAAATCACGTGTGGAAATTCACTCCTTCAGCCAATGGAAAGAGATACTTTTCTATCTCATAGTCTACAAAATTCTGTCACCTACTACTCAAATCACAGTTAAAAGGAGCTGAATTTATCCCTTTGAAAAAAAAAAAAAAGTTTTACAAGCCGTTATTCATGCTCAGCAATCACACAGACATTAAATCTTATTGCAAAAAGAGGGGGGAATGCTTCTTCTCAGCGTTACAGCTGCAGCTGTTTGACAGAAGTAAGTGACTTCATAAACCCTCCTGATTTGGCAGTGGGAGAGCAGAGTTTTATGCTGTCTGCTGCACAGTTACAGGGGCTGAGAAAGCTCTGCAAAGCAATCTTCACAAATGTTTCACCTCAGTTTATAAATACCTTTGCTTCACCGTGTTAATGCCTCTTTTGCTTTGCTTTCCATTCACCTCCACTGGATCATCTACCAAGACCTTTTATTGCTTTAACGTGATTGATCCCACTGGTCCCACATATTTTTCTTCTTTTATTTTTTTTCTTTTCTCAACAGAAGATACTGCACCTTCACCTTTCCATTGGTTTGTTGGCTTAGTATGGTAAAATGCAGTAAAGATTTAACAGGCTGTCTTTATGTGCAGTGTAATCAGGCCTTCTCATGGAAGAGTCCATACTTAAGCACTATATTTTCTCTGTCTCTCTTAAGTGTCCACTCCGTAAAGAATTGAAAACACATTTTCCTGAGCTGTGAGGAAAATAGAGAGATTTCTGATGGTCATCTTCTCAGCTTCCACCTTTCTGTATTCATTTTGAGACCTTATTATTTAAGAATGAATCCCTGCTCCTCCAGAGCAACTTCTGGAGATGTTCCCAGCTCCCATTAACACGACTTTGCTATGAGTTTGATGTGAGAAAGCTATCGAGTACTTTTCAGGAACACCATCTCCATTGGGAAGACTTCACTGATGTAAAGTCAGCAGGAACTCTTGCTATAGTAAAATCTCCAGGATTCACCTTTCAAGTTCTCTCTTATTTTTATAGGACCATTACAGCTCATAGGCCTTGCTCATTCCTTGGCCAAGCAGCCTGCTGTTTCACATTGCCAGGAGATTTTGCAGGATTTGTCTCAGAGCAGATCGGACTGGGATATAAGAATCTGAGGGGAAAACTGCCAATGAACAAATGAGTTTCTCAATGATGGTCTTCAAACACTGGTGGGCTTCATGTAAGTCTCTCTCAAAATGTTGTCCTTCTCTTTGTAAAGCCATATGGCTACAGATGTTTCTAAACTCGATGCTATCCTAAAAGCAAAAGGAAAAAGAAGTGAGTGAAAGATAATGCTCCTCAAGTTTTATAGGCATGATTTTCTAAGCGGAAACTTCCTAATCATGAGTCTTCATCTGTGGTTTAGTGTGAATCGTGGAATCACAGAATGGTAGGGGTTGGAAGGGTCCTCTGGAGATCACTGAGTCCAACCCCCCTGTCAGAGCAGGTTCACCTAGGGCAGGTTGCACAGGAACATGTCCAGGCAGGTTTTGAAAGTCTCTTGAGAAGGAGATTCCACCACCCCCCTGGGCAGCCTGTTCCAGGCTCTGTCACCCTCACAGTGAAGGAGTTTTTCTTCATGTTGAGGTAGAACTTCTTGTGTTCCAGTTTGTTCCCACTGCACCTTGTTCTGTCACTGGGCACCACTGAAAAGAGACTGGCCCATCCTCTTGACACCCGCCCTTCAGATATAAACATTGATAAGATCCCCTTTCATCCTTCTCTTCTCCAAGCTAAACAGCCCCAGGTCCCTCAGCCTTTCCTCATAAGAGAGAGATATGAAACATCTTCAGTTTTGAGATATGTGTAATGTAACCATTAAATACTGTTACAAGCTGTCTTGGCAGGAAGCCTTGTGTAGCAGTTTCACCTACTCACTTTCAAAGGGCACTTTCTTCCCCAGAAATCAGCAATTAAGTTGTTTTTTGTTGTTGTTGCTGTTTTTGTTTGTTTTTTTTTAAATTCTGTTTCTACCAGACAGACCTTTTGTAGCTGTCTTCAAGCAGTTCAACTCCCTCTACCCTGACAGGCAAAAGTAGGACCTCAGGGAATTGTTATATCCAGACGTCTCTGGAGAGTTCCCAATGGCTCCCACTGGGACTTTGTGGCATAAGCCCTTTCTGAAACATCACTTCCATGGAGCGTCCTTCATCTGTAACGTGACTGGGATCACCAGTGTATCAGGTGTCCTCGACAACCCTGCAATTGCACTCTATAACAAATTACGAAGACTTCCCAGTCTCTCAGATGTGGCATGGCTTGTGGCATGAGAAGTGCTGCTCAAACACCCGCCCGTGCTGGGGAAATGCTCTGCATGGGGTGAATTCATTCCTTAATCCAGTCAAACCAACATCGTATGTTGCAGTTCATGGAAACCCCTGCCTGCTGTGTTTAGAAAAAAGCTAAGTGGAGACAATTTTCCCCTAAGGACCTGTAGTGCTGCTGTCTGTAGGACCTTGCCTACAGCAGGGGAAACCTTCTTCTTGCTGTTGAGTTGGGCCAGCATAGGTCTGTGAACACCGCAAGAGGGGTGCACATCTACTATGCACATTCACACAACTACTAAAAGAAAATATCCCCCTCTACCCCCATCTGCTCCTACCTCTCCCTAAAAGAGGAGTAAGAGCACATGGCAGAAGCAGAGCTTTAACTTGCAATGGTTGCCCAGCCTGATTTGCTCTAGGAACTGGCTGTGTCAGCACAAAGGGAGGAGCATCTCTGTGCTGAGAACGAACATTTGGAAGTGAAGGGGTCCAGACGTCTTCTTCTGGCAGCAGGATCAGCCACTGTCATCCTAAAATTTATCTGCAAATGTGGTCTTAGTCACAGCCTATGCTTTTGTGAAGTCTCACATGCAATGAACGCTCCAGGACAAGCTGTCCTGGATGGACAAGAGATGGGGGAAACCTTCCCCTGTAACATATTGCGCACACCAGATTTTGGCACCTCTTACCTCCTTCACTTGATGTATTTAGTCTTAGTAGCAGCTTGTGCTTTTAGCTGAGAGGAAATTGAGTTTTAACATTATTCTAAAAAGCATGAAGGTCCAGACTTATTGTGGGTTTTACCTATATTATTAAAAACAACAACAAAACCCCCCCAAACAGTTTTAAAACCTCCATTTCACCTAGACACTCCCAGCTTCATTATGGTCACAGCAAAAAGGATTTGCAGTCGAAGGATGAAAACACAGGTTAACATCAAAACCAGCACTCAATGACAGCCCCAGCCAGCAAACAGAAGGCATTCATTGTGGAATTACCAAAACTAGCCATCCAACACCATTCTCGGGCCCTTAGGTATTGTATAATACTGGCTGTGGGTCTGCTGTGGGCAAGGTGAACTCATTGCTCTGGTACGCCCCTGTGCCGAAAAGCCAGGGAGTCCTGAGTCAGGATGTTAGCTGAAAAGTAGTCTTTTCACATATATTTCCAAAGTTTCCTTTTTCAGAAAGATTTTGATGTTTCCTTTGAAGGTCACCTTTCAAATCTGTTCTGTAAAGTTGCTTTAGGTATAAAATCCTTACTCAAATATATTAAAAGGTCAAATAAATTGCACTAAGTAAACAAGCTAGCTTTGCTAGCTTTTGCAGGTGTCCAGCACATGGGAGCCTTAGGATATACGACAGAGAATAAAAACTTGACTTATCTCTCCTTTTTCAGTAGAAGTGGGCAGTAGCTAACTAAAGGAAAAGTTTCAGACTACAAAATCTTTTCGTTTTAACTTCAAGAAATAGGGCCCTTGTGAGCTGAACTGATAGAGAGCAACAACTCCTGCAGTACTTTGCCATTTAAAAGAAGGTAAGAGGAACATTTGCAGTGATTTGATTTTAAGTGTTTTCAACTGCAGGACAGGAGCAGATCTTCCCTGCAGCTTTCATTTGTCGAGATCCATATGTTTAGACAGATGAGTTCATAAAGAACCTCCCCCAGAATAAAAACATCATGGCCTACTAGTTTCAAGGCTCTTTAATTTATGGCTTAAAATTTTCCACTGCTCTGGGTCTGTTTCATGCAGTTGTCACTCAGTGGTAGGCTGAAATTTCAGGATGTTTCTGATGGCCCAGCTTTTATTTTTGAACCTTAACATAAAATTGATACTATCCACCAAGTTGCCTTGCATTTATGAAGAGGCCACTTTTATAAAGGCTTCCTTAGAGAAGATATAAACTGCTTTCTTCCATCTTTTATTTTACTCAAAGATGCCAACCTGACCCATCAAACAGATTCCTACAGCTGGCTTTTACAGACAGCTGCCTTTTTCTTCAGCACACTCAAATTTTGCACCCCGGCCTGCTGCCAACCCTCAACATTTTTTCTTAATCTCCATGTGCCCTGGTAGACAAAATTTCCACTGAAGTCAGAGTGGCAGTGGTGGTGCCCTGGTTCCAGGTGCTGGATGCTCTCCACAACTGGCGGGCCAAAGTCTGGGAGTCAGGGCTGGAGTGCCAGAGCTCCTGATGTCCATTCCTGGTAACTCAGCACCTCCACTGACCTATTTTATATTTTTGCAGTTTAAATTCTCAGGGTAGCTCAGCTTCTGGAGGCATAAAATGATCATTTTAGAAAGTGACTCCTTGGGTGCATGAAAGTCTAAGCTGGAGCTTTTTCCCAGAGGCTCTACATGGGGTCAGTGGGGAACAATAGGAATGGTTTGTCTGAGCCGTTTCAAATGGATTTATAGGATGAACTGAATCTGGAGTGCCTCTTTCTCTCTGATGACCCTAAAGGGAACATGCCTTGAGTAACTCAGCTTTGGGAAACCTCCCTGGGGCAAATAAGCCTCACCTCTAGTCTGTATCCATCTCTCACCTGCTGTTTTCTAGAACAGTTGCATTTGGAAAATATCTCTTAAGACACATGCCACTGAGAACGGTGGGGTTGTTAACAATTTCTTGTAAAGTTACTACTCCTGTGGAAAAAAAATTAAAAAATAAAATAAATTCCCCAGTCCCTGGTGTAGTTCATTCTGTGGTTTGCTGCTGCAGAGCCTCTTTCTAACACAGCAGGTGCAGATGCATGCAGAGTACAGCACTATCGTATTAATAAAATGGAATTGCCTAAGCATATTTCCTCTGAGCTTCCAGAAAGATTTTGGAGGAAATTCCTCACTGAAAAAACTTCAAATTGTCCCTTTGTCAGTATTTAAAAAAATATCCAGACAAATGAGTATTGATGCCTATAGCTTGCAAATAACTTTATGGAGAGTGAGGCAAATTTTTTTTCCAGGGTCGCACTTCATATTGATTACTTTAAAAAAATGAACATTCCAAGTGATTAGGTCCAGGAACAACTTCATAATATCAGTGCCTACAAAATGAAAAACGCACATGCTGGCACATTTGTTCAATCTGTGGTGGCAAGCAGAGACTCTGCTGCTGTTTTATGCGAATTCTAATGAAAGCAATTTATCTTGTCTCCCTCACCCCTCAGCCATTATTTATGAGTCAGTTTTCAGATCTCTCACATAAGGAAGTCACTTTGGTACCGAGAACCAATCTCTGATTAGTGTCAGGAAATCGGCAACCAGAAAAGAAGCTTATTAGCTACCATTAGAAATGTCATCTAGCAACAGCCACCCATTCCACAGTGTGAATGAAAATGCCCCAGGTGAAATGTCCTGGCCTTATGCTGTGCTGAGGAGTTAGCAGAGATGCCTGGCTGCACCAGCCCTTGTTGTCCCTTTCCTGAGGAGCAGGACACCTCCAGTTCTTTGGTTTACCTGTGGCCAAAGTCAGTGGTGCTTGATGCTGTGCTATTATTTGGCCTGCAATGAGCTTGTGGTTTCTGTTTTGTTCCCCGAGGATGGGTCTCAGTATAGCAGGAAAACAAAGCCTGTGGCTGGCACTGCTGTGAGCAGGCTTTGCAGAGGCATCCCCCTGCCTGTCTGCCTGCCTGTGGGAAGCCTGGCAGGGCTGCCTCTTGCCATCACTTGAGTTCCAGTGATGTGACTCGCTCTTAGTACAAATTAAGTGCCACTGGGCTGATTTCACAGCAACTGCACCGTTTCACCCCAGTGGGAAGATCCAGAGCCAAGGGACTACAGGTGGATGTGCAGGTTTGCTGATGTTGCTCCTTTCAGCCAGGGGCTCTGAGCCTGCTGCCCCAACCTTCTTCCTCTGCACCCAGCAGAGTAGCAGCACTGTAGCACAGGGGCAGGAGAAACGTGCACAGTCAGAAGTTTTTTTTATTATCCTGCCCTGCAAATCTGGCACCTTTTAAGGATACTATTTTCTTTTCCCCCTTAAAGAAAATACCATGGCTGTTTTGCAAATGGGATGGCTATTTTAACTTCTTAGCGTGATTTATATTCCATTCCCTGCTGGCTGCCGTTAAGATTGGCCCAGTCCAATCTGCTACACATTTCTGATTTAGTACTGTCCTCACGACCCCTCGGTAACTTCAGCACAGGAGACAGGATGTTATCAAAAAGCTGGAGTAATGCGGAGCTGCACCTGAGCACAGCCAGGGCAAGCCGCACAGTTCTATTTCGGGAAGCTTTTATACCTTGTGTTTTTCCTTTTCAAATGCACTCACATTGCTGCTTAAAATACAGAATCTCTGTTAAAAAGAAGAAAGAAAGAAAGAAAGAAAGAAAGAAAAAAAGGCTGTTCTGTTCGCCTTGGCAGCGTGTAATTAAGGGAGAGAGAGAACGTGGACGCTATTTGAGGGTGTCTTTGTGAAGGCAGAAGGGGCGAGGAGTTTGCTTGTGGATGTGATACCAGTAAACAGCTGGGTGATGAGGTTGCTAGGGTCCTGGGATGGGGGAAAGAGGCCTCTCAGCCTTTTCATGCAGACCCTCTGGCCAAGCCTATGTCTGTCTGTTTTGGGACTATTTTATAGAGTGGTTTTTTTTGAACCAATTCAGCTGATAAACCAGTACTGATACCATGAAGCAATAAAAGGAAAACAAGGAACAACCTCAAAACAAACCAGGAAAGTCAGGATTGTCAAGAAGGAACTGAAAGAGACAAAAATGTAGCAATAAATGAGAAGTATAAAATATTGACTAGTTGTATCAGTTAATGTCCCTGAGACATAAACCCAGACCTTTCCTTCAAAAACAGTGAGTGGAAGGACATGCTACCAAGAGCTGCCATTTTGAAGGGACTTTGGCCAACTCATTGGCTTACAGCTTATTTTTAGGGGCTTGTTCATCTGAATTTATGACCAGGTTATAATATAAATGGATCCCTTGGAATTGAGTTCATGTCAAAATCAAATCTGCAGCAGTAAAACTACTTGCAATTAGAGGGATCAATCATCTGTGGTGCAGGGTCTGAGGAAACCTAGCGCAGAATTTATGTAACCCCACTGTAGAAGGGAAGGAGGGAAAGTCCTGGATCTCAATGGATTATGATAATGAGTATTCAGTGAAAAAAAAGGACCTAACTTCAAGTAGAATAGGAAAATTAGAATTCAAAGTAAACTGCAATCCCAGTGGTATCTAAAAAAATGCTTTCACATGAGACACTAAAGTAGTTGTGGGATAAAAAGAGGAAGAAAATAAAACCTTCACCGAGGTGGCTATATTTCAAGTTAGCATTTGTTTGTACAGAACCCAAGTATTATTAGCCTTGTCTATTTTAAATTACAAGCAATGAAGAAGCCTTACTGGAAAATTAGTATTGCAATAAGGTCTGACCTGTTACTTCACTTTCATTTTTGAAGAATCATGCCTAACAATTTCATTTCTTTTTCTGTCTTGCATAGCTTTCAATATCGCTCCTCCTATCTGTAGGTGTATTTATTCCCAGTGGTCTCTTAGAAGGGTATTTCTGGAGACTGAAAATATTTGGACCCAAATATTCAAAAGTTGCCTCTGATTCTTGGTGACTGAGTTGATGTATGAGCTGTATCTTGACTTGAGACAGCTTGGATTTGATTTTTAACAAATTGTGAACAATCACAAAGCCGGATGGACTCGGTACACTGATCTGGCACAAGTGAAAAGAGTATCTTGCAATATCTCAGATTCATCACCAAGTTATAGCAAAATTTTGTTCATAAGTATTTATCCACCAGATAAGACTTTAAGTGGTTATGTCTTGCTGCTTCAGTATCCCCCAGCTTCCCACATTTTGCTGGTCTGTGCTGGGAAGCTTGACACAAAAATAAAAGAGCAGATTCTAGTTTCAGCTCAGATGGCCCAACAGTTGGTGTGTGCTACTAATGGGGTTTCTGTGGCATACACCTTTGGTACTAAAAATCAGGCAACTGCCATCCTCTTCTGCATGGTACAGCCAAGATATCAGAAAGACCTGGGCAATACCAAAGTGAACTGACTTAGAACAAGACATAGGAGGCATATTGGACTCCAACAACTAAACCTATGAATTGCAAGCCCATACCTAGGCTTTTTCTTAGACTTCTTCCCAGAGTGATATGCATAACCATCATATTCATCAGAAAATTGCAGATTTTTTCAGGTGTATGTTCACTGGGTCTCATATGCTGGATATATAGTGCGTCAATCTAGAACAGGAATGGGTTCTGTGCATTGGTCATGTTTCACTTGCAGGTTACCTGTCATCTCTGCAGTTTATGCTGGGGTTTTGTCTCTTTTAGAACTGGAGAATGGCTTTACAGATTATATGCATTTATAGAAATTTAGACATATAAAGCTGACTTCTGAAAAAGGTCTAAATAATCTTTCCAGGCTACTCAGCATATCAGTTAGTCTTATTTTCCCAAAAAGTGGTTTTATCCCCTGAATCCCTGTGATGAAACTGCATTGAACTGTTAGTAGCTTTCTGTTTTGCAAGCTGTACACTCAAACTACTTAACTGAAAATTAATGTGAATGAAACTCTTCCAGTCCACATGGCAAGACCCAGCACATGCAATTACGTGTGCAGTCCACCGCCCTTCTGCCAAAAGCCTGAGGTAAGTGTATTTTTCTCTCTCTTACTTACTTTTGGGTGGAGAGGAAAAGGACGTTGCCGTAGGAGAGGGAGCAGGAGAGTCTGTTCTACTTGCACAAGCTGAGAAGTCGATTCTACTAATCGGGACATTTTGCTGCACAGAGCCATCTCTCGAAGCGTCTCACCCCGCGCCAGCTGTGGGTGGGCCAGTCTCTCTTGCCTGGGCTCACCTGGGCTCAGAGCAGATAGTTCTCCATTCTCTTCTCCTTCCTTAGGGCTTTTCCCTGGGGCTTTTCTTTCTTCCTCCCACTCCCGAGCCCCACCAGATTCAGACATCTCCATCTCCTCTCCTGAGCTGTGCCAAGCTGGTCCAGACCTGCTGGCCGTGAAGGTTTGGGTGTGGGAAGGCTGAGGAGGGCTACGGGGAGGATGGGGATATGCGGCAGCCTGGAGGGTGCGGAGAGCTCCTGCCTGGTGCCCGATGGACACAAGGAGAGCAGCTGGACCATCCATCATCAGCCTTCCCAGCTTCTCTCCTGCTCCAGGCCTGGCTGTGGATTTTAAACCCGGTATGGCCCTTTCGCTCCCTCTTATCTCTGGTGCCGTGGTGGTGGTGGGTGGCCACCTGCCCCACCCACCTCTCCAGCCCCCAAGCCTGGCTTCAGCAGGTTGAAACCTGAAGGTTCCCAGGAGGGATGGGTGGGTGGGTGGGTGCAGAGCTCAGGGCCACAGAGCATTTTGCATGAGGTGGTGTAAATCCTCCCATGGTCCCTGCTGGGAGCAAGCTTGCCAAGGCTGACCCGTTCAGGCGGGTGGGGTGTGCATGGAGTCAGCCCTCCAGAGGCTACGTTATAAAGCTCAGTGCTGAAGGATTTTACAACGTGTTTCGATGTGTAATTTAAAAGGAGAGCAAGGGCCAGGAGCAAAACCTTTCATTCCAAACCCCTCCCGGTTTTAGGGATATTTGGTGTGGATCTGGTTGATGCTTCTGCATCCCATGCCAGGTGCCTCCCAATGACACCCACACAGAGAGGCAGAGACCCCTGGAAACACCCAGCTGGGTCTGGCTGTCAGGGTTTCCACCAAAATGCTATTGCTGCTGATAAGTCAAAACTTCTCAGCCTACCCTCAGTTTTACTACTATTATTATTATTCACAACCTCAAAATGCATCAAATGCATCCAAACCTGTCAAGCTGACAGTACCACGTTTGGAGCATGGAAAAAAAGGAAAAAAAAAAAGTCTCAAGTAGGAAAACAGTGGGTTGGAAACGGGAAGCCTGAAAGAGCCCCACCTGAAATAACTCCAAAAAAAGGCATTTCTGGCTTTGGCAAGTCAGCCAGAAGGATCCTATATGTTTTTGTATATGGTTCCCAGAGGATTTAAAACTGTAAGATTTGATGCTAAACCTATTTCTGTGCTGTGAAACCAGGGACAGCTGTACAAATATTTGCTGTTTTTAATTAAACCTAACATTGCTACTTCCTTCATTTAAGTTAGGTCAAAGGACTGGCAATTTTATGCTTTGATAGATGAAGAAAAACAGTTGTGGGTGTTGTGTTTTAGAAATATGTTATAAAATAAGAAGTCTGAGGGAAAAGGCCTCAGAGGCTGTAATAGCTCTACCCTTGTGCTTTCTTCTCAGAGATGTTTTCCTTGTCAAATATTTTGCCTTATCCATATAGCAACTGTTTCTACTGTAATTCTGCTCATTATTTTTCCTTGAAAGACTTTTATCTAAACTTTCCATTTGCTCCCTAGTTAAACTCGAGGTAGCATTCTCTCAGCTTTGTTTTCTTTATAGATGTAGATAAATCTGCTTTGTTAGGGGGGAAGGAGGAGGGATATGCCTGGTCCCACTCTCTCTGGACCTCCCTCCACTGCCTGCCACTTGGCAGAACATCTCACAGCAATTCCACCTGGAGAAGTGCTGGTCTTTCTCCTGTTCCTCAGAGCAGGGCTTTTTTGTCACTATCTCTTCCAAAAATCAGGTGTATCAATCCCATCTCTGGGCTAGAAATAAATTATCCGTTTGGAGACCCATTCTATGGTCACACAGCAAAGACCAAAGAGCATAAACCCGGGACTAGCAGGGGAAAACTCTTGTTTCAGCAACATGGGTGCTCTGTTGCTTATCCTGGGGCAAGTCACTTCATCTTTCATTAGGGGAAGTGAGGATAATGGTACTGACTCCCACAGTGACATGTTTTGGGATTCATGCAGTGAAAACAGGTACTAGAGTTCCTCAGCCTTATAAAGTAGGGCAAAGATGACAGAACTAAGCATGATTTTCCCTCAAATTGTCTTTTTGCAGAAGAATGATGGATTTATGAATGTGTGCTGTCTATTGGAGGACATCCATTTTCATCGTTTTTGTTTAAAAATCAGGAAAAAAATTACAAACAATTATGAGATTTCAACTTTCATCCTCAGTGAAAAATCTCTGACCTTCTGTGGAAAATAAACAGCACACCATTTGTTCCTCTTTGGTACATACAATGGAAAGAGTGAAACTCTTGTCCCTCCTACCCAGTTTGTTATTTCTGCTTTAAAAATCACGTCTATCACCGTGCTCAATTAAATTAGTATTACAGGATGATCACATCTTTAGTATGTTCTTAGTAAAGTTCTTTGTTATTATTATCAGTGTTAGCTTTATATTACTACTACCAACAGTATTATTGTTGCTGGGGTTATTGGTTATTGGTCCTCAGAATTAGTATTGATTTGAAAAGAAGGTTTTTTTCCTACAAGTGTAAACATCAATCAGTTGATAGACATCTGTCAGCAGATAGACATCTGGTCCTTCCTATAGGGGACTAGCCTGCCATCAGTGCCAGGCACTCTGAAAAAGAGAAGAGAAATGGTTACAGGACTGTGGAGGAGAACACACAGATTTGTAGTTTATCAGCTTGCTCACTTTCTAAGTGTTAGAAATACAGTCTTCTTAGGTGGTCTGAAGTTTTGGAGTGGATTAATATTTTATAATATTTTTTTTTTTAAATACAAAATCATAAAAAAAAAACCATAAAAACCTCCAAGCCCTCTAACAAACCTTTATCAGGAATTTTCTTAGAGAAATATTATGCGTGGACAATTTCAAAAACAAGAATCTGTCTTTATTTCCAACATCTGCCTCCCTATCTGCTCATTGTTTATCTATGGACCATGTGGAGTCCTGAAAATATTGAGCAATTGGTCAGATAGAGGATAAATCAGTTATATCATGACTTAATGCTAAAGAAATCATATGTTGTGACATCTACCTTCGTTACTGCTGATACCTCTCACCTCATGATTAACACCACGGCAGAATGGGTCTGCTAACTGTTTTCAACAGGGTTCTAGTGTGTATCTGTAAAATCAGAGGTTTCTCTTCCTGACACTGCTGCTGTCCCATCTGCCCTGCTGAGTATGTCTGAAGGGTCAGAAATGGATGCAGGAGTTTTTGCTCCCTCCTCCCCCCACTCCAGGATGTATAAGGAAAAGCCAAGCTTGTCCCTACTGTACTTCTGCTATAACTGAATGTATTTTTACAGTCAATGAGTTTTTCTCAATGAGTTAACCATCCTTTCAGAAAAATAAGATGAATAGCTGCTTATTTTAATCTGGCAGCACTTTGAGCAAATACAGCATTTTTTCTGTCTCATGTAGCTCAAGGCTAAAAACCCAAAGAGCAAGAAAACGCCTCTTTCCCCCCTCCTTCCAAAACGAAAGTCAAGGTTTTGTGGGATTCAGCACAATCCATGGGATTTATGTTGCACCTGTTGAATTCTCACAAGAAATATCAATTAAAATATTGTGACTTTGGAAGGAACATAGGAAATCTGCAGGGAGACTCAAGCTCCATGGCTTTTCTGCACCTGCAGTGGTCTGCCGTCCCAGCTCGGTGCCTCTCGGGTAAGGAGGGGCTGCCGGGCCAGTGCCACGCGCCGCTCCGTCTCCATCGGCCTGCAGGGAGAAGCCCATTTCCCCCATCTGCACTGTGCTCGCTGTTTCTTGTTTGAGTTGGCACCCGTCGGTGGTATTGGGATGATGAGGTCTTGCAGACATAGTGCTGGAGTGTTCAGTGGCGCGGATTTGGGATGCTCTTACTGCCCTCGAGTGTCTGGACTGTGAGGGGGGAAGGGGAGACTGAGATCTTGTAGAAGTTAACTCCAAAGCCCCAACCAAACCTGATAATCACTATTAAAAAGCTGAAGTGGCTGTAAGTCCATAAGCCTTCGTCCCCAGCTGGTGATAGTGGGATGGTTACTAGGAATGGTTGGGTTCTGCACTGCTCTTGGTTGCTGCTGTTGCAGCTTGCACATTACAGTGCTGGTGGGATGATCCCGGTGGAGGAGGACCTTAGGGAGCACCCAGACTTGGGACATAGCTTATGTCCAAGAAACAGGCTACATGTGTTACCAGAATTTATTTAGGTTGTCATAATTACATCCTTTCCTTTCCTTTCCTTTCCTTTCCTTTCCTTTCCTTTCCTTTCCTTTTTCCTTTTCTCCTTTTCTTTTTTCTTTTCTTTTTTTTCTTTTTTTTCTCTTCTCTTCTCTTCTCTTCTCTTCTCTTCTCTTCTCTTCTCTTCTCTTCTCTTCTCTTCTC
>JANHGN010011453.1:65470-79734 GCA_024605025.1 Megaceryle maxima | reverse complement strand
CAATGTCCTTTCAGGTAGTTGTAGAGAGTGATGAGGTCTCCCCTCAGCCTCCTCTTCCTCAAACTAAACAGACCTAATTTAATTAATAATTTTCTAAAAATGCTTATGACAAATCTTCTATATTTTTCTAGTGCTTACAAGGTGATCTTCATCACTCTATCCTTTTTTTTTTGTCACTCAAGTACTGAATTCAACAGACTCTGGTGAAGAAGTCATGTTTTCTTTATTACTGTAGCATCTAGCACTATTACAGATTAGTGTGGATTATAATCACTGGGAACACTAAAATACAAAGACATGTTTATAATTATATTTCAAATGAATAAGCAGCATTCAGTACCAGATAAAAGCAGATGCTGTTATATCCCCTAGACTGTATTTATCTCAGTAGTCAAATATAGTTTACTGGTGACCAGATGTCCTGATCTGCATCTTCAAAGAACATTTTTGGATGAAGGCATGGTGGAAATAAAATTATCCAGCTCCTCAGTGGGACTGCATGAAAATTTATCGGGACAAGTTCCTACAAGCAATTGGCACAGACGCAGACAAGGCTCTTACTTCTGCATGTTCTTAAGTGGCTTAGTGTTTCTGGTACAACTTTGTTTTGGGCTCAGCCCCAGTAATGCGCATAGGTCTCTGCATTTGCTTAGAAAGCCCCATGCTATATCACTGAAACAACAGATGAAAGCCTCTCTGATAATAGCTTTATTCAACCTTGCTGAAAATGTTAAATCTAGGAACAATAAAGGCTTAACTGTTCTACATGCCGGCCAACTGGCCTTTGCATATTACAGCAAACAATTGCAAGCATTTAGCATTTCAGTACACATAAACCAGAACTACTTGGGAATGCAGCATCTGAATACATACCCCTGATGCACCCACGCTGCCGAAGGGCAGAAACAGACACTGTTCTAATCAATACTGGGAAGCTCGTCTTGGGAAAACTACATATTCTATACCATTCAGTTTCACTTTCACACATTCAGATGCAGCTGAAGACATTAATGCAATTTTTCTGACACTCCTGGAACTCTTAAACAGAGTCTAGGCTTGCTCATTTTGCACTGACCTGGTAGAGGAAGGGAGGTAGGAGATGCTTTGCAGCTTGTGTACCTCACCTGGGGCTGGAATCAGGGATGACTTCCAGCTGCTGCATGCAGAGCCCAGTTAGGTGCAACCTATATCAACAGAGCTGGAGCCAGGCAGGTCTGCTTGCCGCAGCTGTCCACTGAAGAGCATCATCTTCCCTAGCTAAGTGTTTCTTTATGTTGCTCTTCCAGGGAGCAAAGACACTGGTAAAAGAGCAAAGGATCTTCATGAAAACTGTGATGTAAATAGTGTAGAGTCTGTTTGCACCTGTAGTCATTTTGGGTCCCTGACCTGCTCATGCTTGTAAATTCTACATTTAAAAGCTGGTGTAAAATAAATCCAGAGACAGGAAAAAAGAGAAAAGCAATGCTTTTTTTTCTGTTTTGAATTTCATATTTGTGACTTTTTTTTTTTTCTGAGTTTGAATTACTAGTTACAACTAAAATAATTAATCTTGATAATCCTTATTATGAAAAGAAGTTTTTTTGTTGTTGTTGTTGCATTTAGTTGCTTAATTTTATGGTTATTATATGATTATATGGTACTTGTATTTTTATTTTCTAGAAGTTCCTTTATCTGATAGGGACTAACTTATTTTCACTCTTAAGCTATTCCTTATGGAAAAATTCATGACTTTGGTTTAAATACTTGACAGTCCCTGACATTTTTTTAATTTTAGATGTCAGATATACCCTCCTTCTCTCTGCTTTAAAGCTTTTCCTTCTTTCTCCCATCCCTTTCTCGAACCCTTCTTCCTTCAGGCCAACAGCATATGAACATCTATGTTCAGATAATTTCTATTAGACTTCTTCTTCCCTCTTGTTCGTTCTAATACCTTTCCTTTGTTTGCTTTTATTCATTGTGATTTATCAGAAATACTTAACTGAGAACAACAAAACTTCATCACATTAGGATGTTCTCTATCTCAGCAGAATATAACTGTGCACTTTCATTTCAACTACAGTCAAACCCCACAGGACTCTTTTAATTTGTGCTTAGACTCTTCCTGGGTAGTTTTAAATTGATCCTTGGTAATCAATGAGCCAAAGTTTTGCCTTTTCTCCTGTGGGTTATCACACTCCGTACGAACCAATGACCGTAAGGTCTCATCACAGGCATTGGCAGATGCTTTTTGAATGAAAGATCACCATAGATTTTAATGCAGGAAAAGCAATGTATTTCCATAATCTTCCTCTTGGAAATTGCTGAGCTATAGTCTATGTATCTTGTTCTGGCATTCACTTACAGAATCTACTGACTTCATAATTTCTTGGCCTCGCTTACAGACCTGAGGCCCTGTGGCTTTGTCCGCCTATTATTTCCACAGTACCAGCCCCCTGGAAGTCAGAGAGCTGTGCTCATAGTACTCCTGATATTTTCAAACTAGCAATTCTGAAGTTATTTTAACAAGCTTTCAGTTGTGATACAAGGATAATGTTATGCCAACAAGTAGCTCACATGGTTGCCTTTAGAATAATTTTTGAATATGCAGTAACAAACTCTTTCTGAAACGTGGCTCTGAGTTATATGAAGTCTCTGCTGCATGTTTAGAGAGCTAGGTTAGAGTCTTTGGAGTTTTTTTATTTGGTTCAATTTCTCTCTTTTTTTTTTTTTTTTTTTTTTTTTTTTGGCTTTGGGACAACCAAGAGGGTTCCTGTTACTAGCTTGTGCTGTATTTCTGATTAAAAGCTTTCCATTATGTGAGAGAAAAAAAGTATTGCAGATGCCCAGGCTAGATTCATCTAATCTCCTAGGAAAAATCACTCCATAGCTGTATCCCAAAGAGAAAGAATGCTTTGCTGAGCCTTGGATCACATGCTCTGTACTGCCAGTGTCCTAATCCAAGGGAAACTGAAATGTTTCATAGCATCCATGAAAGACATCACAGTGCTTGGGGCGATGGGGCATCCAGCCAATACCTCTAGAATTGCTTTTTCTATGGCAAACTCTTTGTGTTAGAATAACAGCATTTCCACTTTTAGAGGGATATGGTGATATTTTCAGAGATGTCTTTGTCGCTCACTTTATTTCTGAAAAATGAGCTGCAGACAAACAGTAAGTCTACCAACAACATTCCCTTAAACGCCACCTATTCGCAGTGGTTGGGTCACATCCTGAATAGCTCAGCTGCCTTGTCACATCAAATGATTGGAAGGCATTTTGACATCATTTAGCCTCTGACCTTAAATTTCACTCTCAATAAGCAGAAACCAAAACATATCCCACAAAACACTGAGAAAATAGAAACTGCGACTGTGTCATTCCAAAATGAATCCCTATCACTGCAGATGAGACATTTCCCTGCTTTCACACAATAGATGCTTTTATTTATTTCTATCAAGACTGGAGCCAAACCGAACAATCTCTCTTTGTATACAGATACTTCTTTTAATTTGTTAGGGGGTTGATCCTTTTAAAATTGCTTATTAGCTGAGCTGTTATTAATGTGACTCAAATAACTGGAAAATCTCATAGTCTTATGATCACAGGGCTTTTCAACTGACTGGTCCACAAGTACCACTCATTCACCTTGTAAGTAAAGTGCTGTTTAGCCCAGAAAGAAAAAGTAAAGTAATACATGCTATTCAAACTGACAATAAAAGGACTGTTCTCAATATAGTACTTTAACTCTTCCCATACTCAATTCAATGCTCAATTAGTTTCTTGAGAAAAAACCAAACCAAAGCAAACCAAACAAAAAACACTTATTGAAAAACGAATAGATAATTTTTAAGCAGAGAAGACATTTTTTTATCACCAGATTTCCCAGGACATACTGAAGCATCTTCCTTGCCATGGAGTTCCTACTACGCAATGTACATCCTTGTCTGTGTTTTGTGTCCTCTTTATTCTACTAGGAAGTTCTTCAGCTCCTTGGTGTCAGTCAGCATACCTTTGTTTTCAGTGTGTAGTCATTGTTACTAAACCTAGGTTACCTATTGTCTGTAGTAATTTACAAATCAACTGTGGCATACTTTACTCCTCTGTATGTTAAATCTGGCTTTTCTTTTTGGAGGCTTATGATAAAAAAAACCCGCTAAAGTTCCTTCTCCTTTTCCTTCCCTCTCCCTTCTCTGGATGAAACAAACCAAACCAGTGAACCTACTTCAGTTGCTAACCAGGCAGCTGGGAAACTGGGAATTGTGAGAAGTCTTTCTTGTCAGTGAGTCAGTTTGTTGTTTTATGCAAGTCAGATGAGTTCTGCTTGAGTTACCAAATCTGTAGTTGGTAGTAACTGGTGGTTAGGAAATGCTTTTTTTCCTTGAATCCAGACCTTCTTTTGGTAGAAACAGTTGGAGTCTTCTTGCATTCTAGAAATGCTGAGAAGAGCTATCAAATTGAAGCAGAAGGCAATGGGAAAAATATGACATACAAGTGCAGCTTGGTGGTAAATTATAGCTTCATAACAAAACTACCTGCTGCTGGGACATAGCAAGCTGTTTAATTCAATCAGATGACAAGTGTACGTGATTCAAAGTATATGCTTAAGGTGATAAAAGTCACTGTGGCTAGACAGATCAAGTGAACAGTATTGCCCAAACTTGGTTTTTTATTTATTAGGTTTTTATTATTTTTTCAAATAAATATTATTATATTATTATTTATTAGTTCATTTATTTGTGTAAAACTGAAGGACATTCTATAAACTGTGTCCATATCAAAATTACTGTTCTAAGCAATTATGTTTTTGTAAGGATACTTAGTCTCATGAGCCTTATTGGCTTCTGAGTCTTACTTTTAATTATGCAAAAGATGTCCTTACTGAAGGTACTACATTACTTTACCAATTCTCAGTTTTAATGCTTTGCCAAATATCAGAGGGGGATTTGACATAAGGCATCTTCTTGCACTGTAGAAAAATAAAATGGTATATCCAGATAGGCAGGTGGAAACTGGCTCTGCTTGTAGCCCATGGTGGCCAGATGTTAATTCTGCTCTGGTCTGAACACAGAACAGCTGCATACATGAAATGCTGTGTCTGAGCACTGCTCCCCAGAAGACATTATTGCAGAAGCATGGCACTCCTTTTATGAAAAAATTACACACTGCCAGGTAGGTGCAAAATAATGATGAACTCTCTGTACAAACCAAGAAAGCCTAATCATAAATTGTATTTTAAATAAGAAATATAATCTAATTGCTGGATGCTTCATTGCACAGTCTGCTCATGATCAGAAACAGGAATGAGATGGCAACTGTGCAGATGTAAATACTTAAATCTGCTGTTGGTAAAGCAGATTGTCTGATTTTAGTCCACAAAGTCTTACTTATGTAAGACTTCTGTTCTTGTCAACAGCTTCATCAAAGTGAAGGTAGGAAAGTTGTAACTTAGAACTCTATTCTGCAAGCATTACTAATAATTCATTTTAGAACAGAAAATAATCAATTTTTGAGGTCGAGGCCATATTCTCCTGCAGGCCTCTTCTTCATGTTATTATTGTATTAGCAGTAGGTTTCCACTGCAAATCTCAGAACTGGTTTAATGTTCCTTTCACCAGGTATCATGTTATGAAAGGACTGTTTGAACAGGCAGTACTTTCAAAAAAGCCAAAATCTTCATCTCTGTTTCAGTAAAAATGAAGGGAATTAATTATTGTGGCTTGGTTACCTAAGAGAGAGCAGCACAGTAGTGTTCATTGTAGGCATGCATTTCAATGAGCAAGGAGAAATTCTCTTGGACGTTAATTGCTTTAATGCATATCAATCAAGAAGGACCTAAACAGATTTTAGCTAATAAAGGAGAACTAAATTTTGTCATGTTGCCTGACCTGAGCTAATAGATTGTGTCACAGTTTAAAGATATAAACGATGCTAAAAATAAATGTTGGACAGTAAAAAGCTTATGATATTGACAGAACTATTATGATTTTATTTCTGTGAATATTAATTTACAAGACTGCACCTCTTGTGGGTGTTCAGAATTAAGAACATAACTTTGAAATAGTAAAAAGCAAAAATACTGCTACTTTGATTACTTCCTTTTCCTTTTTGAGAGCACCTATAACAAAATCTGTGTTAAAAATTGTCCGAAATTTAATTTAAAAATTACCAAAATAGTTTTGGTTTAAACTGACATCATATATTTGCAATTAAACTTTCCATTACTGTAATAAACTGATGTGATTGTGGAATTCTGGAAGTAATTCTGAATTCTGATTTTAGAATTTTAATACAGCATCTTTTAAACTTGTTTGCCAAGTCAACATATTTCAGATTACAAATGAACTCAGTTGACACTTCATTCTTAAGAAGGAAAGCTGCTACCCGACTAATTCATTAATATGATTACATGAAGAGAAAATGAAAAGCATGACTAGAAAATCCAACAGAAATTCTTGTGAAAAAAACCTCTTTAAAGTTTTCTGGAAGCCATATCCTCTGCTCACAAACTGGCCAATGTATTGTCTAAATGTAATTATTTCTTTTTTCTTTCAAACCTCCAGAAAATGGCTCTGGCCATTCTGCACTCTTAAAAGTGGTGATATAAAATCATGGCTTATACCTGTCTGATTTGACGCTAGAATCCTTATGCCAGCAGAGGTCCTTCTGGAGCCTGTGCTAGTGTTGTCCAGCTCAGACCACCTGGAGACACCAATAGGGTCTACTTAGGGGCGCCTCCTAAACTGATACCAAGTCCCTCAAGATTAAAAGCAGGACTCTGCCTTTAGCAAAGCTCTTTTGATGCATTTCCATGGCAATATAGATTTTTTTTTATTCATGCTTTAACTTTATAGAGCTTGGGGAAGCACAAGATGTTTCAAGAGATGAGATTTCTCGAGTTGCTTTGGAAGTTTCAGAAATACACAGCATGAAAGCTATTCAATATTAAAAGGCAAGAGATTTAGGATGGAGTTTTCAGAGGCACTTGGAAGACTTTTCTTCTGCTCTGAACCCTTTATTTGCTTAGACACATCTGAGGCATGTACACTGTGGTTTTGTATGTGCTTTGTTGTGGCTCCGTGTAGTTTTCAGAGGGATGTGTAAATGACCTAAGGATATGTGTATTCACAGAATACACCAATCAAAACCAGGTTTATTGAAGCAATTTTTTAAAATCTCTGTATTTGAAATTCATGTAAGCTGTATCAGTAGAGAAATAGGCCACACAGCAAGAAATAGCAGTGTTATTTTAGGAAATGAGACATTCTTCTGTAATATTCTAGTATCTTTAGCAATTGTTGAACCTCTTGAGCAAAAGCTGAGCTTTTTACATTAACCCAGTGATGCAGTTAGCCCAGTACTCCGTGGGGATGTGTGAGGCTTACTAAAGAGCACAGAAAGAATGACTGTACACCCAGTAGGGTTTCAGCAGGCCCTCTCTTGCTGATTACCCATGCCCCAGGGGAATAAAGCTCAGTCTCCATAGTCATAGAGGCTGCTGAAGCTTCATAAGGTGAGACTGTGGTTAAAGTTCATAGTTTTATATTAACAATAATACTTTAAAAATATCAAATCCACAAAGTTTTTGTTTTGCATGACTCTGAGTATATGGTTTTAGAGTGAGGTAGGCATTGGAGTTGCTTGGAGGTGGTGAGAAAAGTGGAGAGCTGAAACAAAATTAGAGTTAAACGTGTATGGGTTTATGGGTGGTTTTTTTTTTTTTTTAACAGAACTCTAAACTATTACAAAGTAAATGGGATACTAGAGAGTTAGCAAGCATAGGTGTGGTAGGGTATATAAAATTTTTGAAATACAAATGAGAAATGAAAATGAGCTCCTGGCAGTTCAAAGCAATACTTGAGAAGGAACAAGATCAAAGACAAGGATTACTGTACCTGAAATAGAGCAAAGAAACCTCTACAGGGCAGGGGAATTATTTTATGGAGGAAAACTACTGCAGAAAATTTTGTGATCATACCGTGTTCTCACTGATCAGTTTGGTGCCTTTTCTGAGACATGTCCCCTCCCTGCTGCTCGGCTGCTGTTGGGAAGCTCAGGACTGCTGCCTCAAATACCCCGAGGAAGAGTGCAAAGTAGTCTTTCAAATACAATAGGTAATGCCCGTCACAAAGCTTTTGTTCTGGGTCTTTACGGAGTAAAGCACTGAATAAGGCATCTTTGATCCTTTCAACTAATCCTCTTTTTCAAACACCAACAACACTGTGAAATTGCTTCTCTCTTCCCCGTCGAGTACAACTGCACCTGGGTAGAAGATGATGCTCAGTACAGATAGGTGCTTATGCTGGAATTCAGGTGTCTGGTTGTTATGACTGTCCTCTAAAGAAAACTGAAGGATAGGAATGTGTGACTAAAACTCCGATGGATCCAAGCTGGGTGTCTGAAAATATGTGTGAAGATCACCCCACATGTTTCTTTAAATAGGCATCTTCTTCAATGAAATGGGTACTTGGGAAACAGGTCTGTTGTTCATTAAAAGCAATACAGTAGTCAATGAAAGGAGTTTGATGTGATAGTATTTGCTTTACCGTTAGCAGATGAGGCATTTAACAAAGTAAACTCCTCTGGATATGCAAAACCATTATCAGGTCCAGAAGCAACTGAAATTTATAATACCTGCTGAAGTTTGACATAAAATTTTAACATTTTATAACAGAAATTATGTGAAAACAGTGGATAAAAATAAACTTCCTTTATTTTTCATTTCTGAATGCATAATTCATAAAGCTATTATATCTGTTTCTTTTTGCTGTATGATCTTGGATGGAAGTTACAACGCTGCCACAGGAATCATCTTACTCTCTCACTGATCAAGCTGTGTGTCATTCCCCTCCATCTCCTTGACCAAGCCCTTTTGCCCTACATCATGTTTCTAAGAATCACCAGTTTTTCGTCTTTGTGGACATCTAGTCGAAATATTTACATGCCTTTTATTTCCTTCCTTTCCCTTTCCCCGTGTGTACTTATTCAAACACTCGTGACAGGCTGCCTCTCTTGGCAGACATGTTTTGCTTATGTCCTTTTTCACTCTATGCTTGTATTCTCCCCTGTGTTTGTTTGGCAATCTCCTCCTCTTGTTACAGCTCAGTTTTCTCTTCTGTTTCTTCTCAAGCAGACACTCCTGACAGGTCAGCCTTTAAAAGAAGTAAAAAGAAAGCTGGAAGCAAAAGAAGAATAGTATTCTGTTTAAGTCAACATTATAATGGTATCCACAAATAATACTGATTTAATTCATGAGTTTATTTGACATTTAGATGTCGTTGGTTGAACATTAATCTCTGTTCTCACAGTACTCTGCTCCTGAATTTAATTTTTTTTAAATTCAGCTGTTTGTATGTGTCTTCTGAAAGTTCCCCCACCCCTGCCCCTTCACAGCCCACACACACTTTCTGTCTGAATGATGTCTCTGCTGGTTGGAGTACTATTTCTAATGCTCTCTCCTTCTCTGAGCCATCAGTCTCAAAAAAACCACAGTGCTTGGTTTATTTTAGCTTTATGCATCACTTATGGAATGACAAAAAATAAAATATCTACTGATTGACGGTGTCACATGAAGAATAATGGTGATGCTGCTGTTGTTATGACAGCCTAAAGACATAATGAAGACAGATTTTGTTGGTGGAAGCAGTATCTTTTAATAGACCAGCTTGTATCACTGGCAAAATTAGACAAGTTTTGGGGCATGTGAGTCCTTCGGCGGGTCTGAAATAGAAGCAGCAGACCTCAAAGCTAAGTACAAATAGAGGGCGTTGCCTTGTAGTTATTACAGTAGTTGTGTCTCAGACCATCTCAAACAGAAAGTAGCCGATGGTTTTGAAGGAAAGCAGATGTTGGAGGAAGGAGCAGAGAAGAAAAGGAGTCTGAGGAAGAGGCATCAGGGTGGTGATGGGAGATTTTAATCTCATCAAAGGACTGTCTGTGAGTTCATGGTGTTTGGTATCTAGCAGATTTGTGAAAGCATCCAAGTTTTCTGTGGAAAATGTAGGATTCCTCGAGGCTCAAGGCTAAAACATTCAAATTACCATAATTCTTTTGTAAGAAATGTTCCCTCCCTGCTAACAGGGCACTTCTGTCCTTTACAGCTTGTATATTCTCCTTCTTGCTGCTGCATGGTAGTTACTTAGTTTCACCTTCAGGGTTACCCTGAGAGCACTTAATGCACCTGATGAAATCTATTTTGTTCCCAGAAGCACAGGCATGGGAGTTGGTCGTTCTGTGTTAAGGGATATTTTTTGTGCTGGTAGTGGAGAGATGTTGGTTACATTTTGTACTTGTGAAGGGACTAAATATATTTAGTTTGTTTTGGCCACAGGCAGCTCACTTCTTGTAATGGGTTTAGTGAGGTTGGGGTCTGTGTAATTAGATTGGTGGTTCTGGAGACCCCTATTTCAAACAGGATTGCCTGCTAATAAATCTCTCAATGATTTTGTGTTCCAGTCCATGAAATGGCAAGTAGAAAGGATATATAAGAACCTGATGACATTCTGCTACCACTGCACTGTTTCAACATTGTAGACATCTGACAGTTTATCTTGCTTCTGTAACCGTGGAGTCAGTCTGATAGAATATATTATTAATACATAAACCCAAAAAGACTATGTTCTTGCCTTTTACAAAACAGGTCCTGACAGCAAGAAAAGAGGGTAAATGATGCTAACATTAGCTTTTGTATGGTCTGCGTCACCATGTGTCGAGTATGTTGATTGCACTATAGTTGAAATGTCATTTATGCAACTGATTGAATCACTCTGTGGGGGAGGATTTGGTAATAGTGTTGCATTTAACCTATTACCTAAATCTTTTTGTTTAGTTAGGAGCCCAACATGATGATCAGTGTGTGATCATCCTTAGCTTTGCTTAACTTCATCGACATCTTAACCTTTTATACTTCTACTGATGGTCATTCTTGGTCACTACTGGCAATGCTGAAATATAAAGTCTGTATCAGCCCACGCTGTCCTGTTCACTGTAGGGAATCCAATCTCTGTCTGAATTACCAGGGAACTGTATGTAGGACTTTGGCCTTTTCCAAGAAATGCCTCTTCTGTTTTAGTAGTGATTTATGATCCAATTCTCTTTGGTTTCTCATAAGGCTGTCCTATGATGTCTTGTCTTTCAGCCAAAAGTTTTCCTCAAGTCTTAGTTCCCTGAATCTCCAGATGTATGTTCTGCCCTTACATGACCAAGTTCTCCACAAGAGGGAAGTCTTTAGATGAGAAAAGAACATTTTTTCCCATGTTTAGAAACCAACAGAAAACAAGTATTGTTATTAGCTGAGAGTACTATACCATTCTTCTCTTCTTCTTTTAGCAACAGCTAAAAAGTGGTAATAATTTCTGATTTCTTAATTAGAAAATTGGATGCTTTTCAGCAGTGTTTAAAGAGACACCATACATTATAGATGTGTGGTAATTAAAAAAAGAAGGGAAGATTTCATTACTGTTTTGGTTTTCAACTATTTTGTGTTTGCAAGTGCACACTAAACATATTCAAACAGAAGTCAAACAAACTGCAAAACACACTTGGTGACAAGAGGACAGAGTAAAGATTTCACTGCAGAAACAAATTTATCAAATATTCTTAGTCTCAGTTTAAACTTTGATGGCAAAAGAATGGGGAGGAGGTAGAGGGCATAGACTCTACTGTACCATTTTAATGGAGACATGTCTATTTCAATCAGTCATTGAATCACAGAACCACAGAATGGTTTGGGTTGGAAGGGACCTTGAAGATCATCCAGTTCCAACCCCTCTTCCATGGCAGGGACACCTCCCACTAGACCAGGTTGCTCAAGGCCTCATCCAACCCGGATTTGAACACATCCAGTGATGGAACATCCACAGCTTCCCTGGGCAACCTGTGCCAGTGTCTCACTACCCTCAGAGTGAAGAATTAAGTTGTATTAAGTAGACATGGCTCAGAAAAGTCTCTTTAAAGGCAGAAATCCTGAAGTGCATTGCAGAAACACAACACTGTGAACCGATCACCTGAAGAACACAAGGGAGTTTAGACCTTTAAAGACATAGTAAGCCATGGAAAACTTATTTGATCAATGTGCTTTAGGAGAAGCTGATGATGCAGTATTTGACTTCTAATAGCATTCATATTCTGTCTTACACACGTCCACGTGCAAGGCCTGCACTGTCCTTTTCTAATCGAGTGAATCTGTATTGCCTGTACACAGCAGTATTACTGCTAGGTACCTCAGCCGTGGGTTTTATCACTCGTGTGTATACAGCTTAAAATCCATTGCAACACAGTCTTCAGGGTACTTACCCAGTCACCTTGTTTATGCTCACAGGCTGCTCAGGCTAATGCCAATGACTGAATAAATAAAACTAATCCCTTTTTCTCTGACACTTAAGGAAATTTGTTCCCATGTGTCTGACAAGTGGGAAGTTCTTGCCTTCACATTTACAATCTGGCAGAGAAAGTCAAACAGATCAAGTCTCTTGTCAAGGACGTACCAGGAGAGGGTGAGGTAGCTGGGAAGAGCTATTTTCTGCTTCTGAGTCCCTGCGCTTTAACCCCGAGATCAGACAAAAGAATGCAGGCAGAAGCCTGACCCAAAAAGAGCAGATTTTCAGTTAAGATCGCTAATGAGGATTTTAATTAGTTGAGTAAGCCAGTGTCAACACAATAAGTAAACCAAGCTCCATGACCTAGCAGACTACTTCTTTTGGAAGGAAACTGTATTGTAGATGTGGATTTCAGGGCTTTTTAGACATTTTTTACCATTTATTGGCACAAGTCTGATTTCATTAATTTGTGTTTAAATTAATTTTAAATAACACTGCTCTTCTTAGGGTGTAGATACATTCTGAATGCTCCCATCTGGACTGGGGCTGTCACCCAGCTCCAACAAGGGCTGTTACAGCTGTGTGACTCACTCATGGGGACCTGTTAGCCCAGTGCTGCCTCCTCTCCAGGCTGCTATTGCTTGCCTTCCATCTGGTCCCAGCAGTGGCCTTCCCTGGGCTACAAAGGGAATCTTCTGCTCTGTGCCAGTGGTTGTGGGAGAGCCTCCTCCCCAGCATCACTGAAGACTTTCTGTTCTTGGGACCTGCTGCCCCTTAGGTAACAGCAACTAAAATAAACTTTTCAGCAGACCTCCCACCCCGCTTTGGTTTTTATTATTTTAGTGTGTTACCTGTTGTGAAAAGCTTGGCTGGGGCTATGAGAGCTCTAAATTAAACTAGACAATCTAGAAATATTCTGTGATGCAACAAGGTCTCAATCCTTTTAAAGCAGTGGAAACTGTTTGCTCCGTTGGAGTGATTTGTTATTTACATGGTGTGAAGTCTCGGTTACAACGGTCAGGGATGCTTTCTAGATGAAAGTTTGTGAATATACAATAAAATAGGAAACTTTTGGTCTCATATACATTATAAACAACAGCCTTGCAACAATTGCCAGCGATCACAAGTGCAATGCGTTGTGCAAACTCCAAACAGGAGACTTCTATATCCCACAGAGCTTAGCAATAAGTCTGGATGAAAGGGAGGAGGAAGGCTGACACGTGGCAGGAGAGAGAATAATCTTAATAGCTGGCAATCATCGTGGCAGCAGCAAGGAGGAATTAGCAAACCAGGAAGGCAATGGAAGGAATACCAGGTAAAGAAGTGTCCTTGCAAGCTCCCTAGGAAGAGAGCAGAATAGCTGGAGAGAAAAGGAAATGCGAAAGGTAGAAAAGAGCACTGCTTTGCTGGACTCTGCTGGATGAGTTGCAGAATGTCCCTGTTGTGACTTCACAAAGAAAGCTAAATGAGCCTGGGAATACACTGCATAAAATGGGCCATAGGGCAGAGCTAGTACTGGTACCAGTAACTGTTTCACCAGTAGGTTTAACTGCCTTTCTCAATAAGCAGTATGTAAGAAAAGCTTCATATGAATTGAGCCTGCACAGAATGAAGCAAGAGAGTCCTGCTGCTGGAAATGATGTGTTGCTGAGGGCTGTGGGAGGCCTTTGCAACTCTCCATTCCATTGGCAAGTCTGAACTTCAGAGGAGTGAATATAAACAGAAATAAAAAAATACAAATATATATACAAATATAAATACTTGAGGGCTGAGTGTTGGGAGGAGGGGGGCAGCCTCTTCTCACTCGTGCCTGGTGATGGGGCCTCAACCACCTCCTGGGCAACTTGTTCCAGTGCTCCACTACTCTGGTGGTGAAGAACTTCCTCCTTATTTATAACCTAAATCCTCTCCTTTCTAATTTAAACCCATTGCCCCTGGTCCTTTCACTCCAGGCCTTTGTAAACAGGCCCT
>JANHGN010011453.1:0-46270 GCA_024605025.1 Megaceryle maxima | reverse complement strand
AATGGGTTTAAATTAGAAAGGAGAGGATTTAGGTTAGAAATAAGGAGGAAGTTCTTTACCACCAGAGTGGTGGAGCAGTGGAACAGGTTGCCCAGGGAGGTGGTTGAGGCCCCATCCCTGGAGACATTCAAGGTGGTACTTGACAGAGCCCTGAGCAACCTGCTCTAGTTGAGGATGTCCCTGCTCTCAGCAGGGGGGTTGGATTAGGTGACCTCTGGAGGTCCCTTCCAACCCAGACATTTCTATGATTCTATGAAAGAGATACTGTACCCCTAATACAGCTGGAGTAATCCCACACAGGTATACCCCTTCCTAAATTTTGCTCTTATCCCAGAAAGAATTTTATTTCATTATTATTTGGTTCACCAAAGCACATCCATTTGAAATTTATCTGCTGAGGAACACAGAGAAAAAGATACTCAAAAACTCCAGCTTCAGGAGGTTAATGTTAATATGAGGATAAAGAAAGGAGCTTTAGCTGTTCCGAGAGACAAGATTGCTGCTTCAGTGAATAATGCAGTCTGTTGAGTTATTAACCTCACTTGACTTCTGGGTAGAAGCCACTGTCATGTATAGGAATTTAGTTCTGAACACCCTGTCCCTGGAACACTTTTGTATAAGGGAATCCAACAAAACACAACTGCACCAGCTTGCCACTCTGGTGCTCACAGGGCAGTGCTCAAGTGTGCTGGGAGCTGAGAAAAACGTTCACTGCAGAGCCATGTCAATGAATTATTCTTGTGCACACATCGCACCCCTCTGGGGCTGACGTCCTCAGGGGTGGGAAAGGGAAATGCAACAGCCAGGGCTGCAGTGACTGTCTCAATTCTCGGCTTCTGCTGACTCATAATGATGCTTACTTAGAACAAGGGATTTTTTTTTTGGTGCCTGTCTCGAAAGACATTTATTTCTCCTTCCCTTCCCCCTCCACACACACTCTAAAACAATTCCAAAGAAAACTTCCTCAAAATTCTATGAGCTAAAGCCAAGTTCTCCTAGTAGAATAAGGCTCCTTCATGAGACACTGGCCAAAAACATTTGATTACAAATATATGTTGTGGGTCAATGGTCAGTTTAAAGCAAACAACATTCCCTCCTCAAACATCCAGAAAGGTTTGCTTTCCTTTGTAAAAATACATCTTGTTTTAGCAGCCCTGAATATTTATATGTGCTCTTTTCCAGCTTTTTTTTTTTTTTTTTTTTTTGGTGCAGCTGTTTTCTAGTTGATCCAATAACTAATGAGGCCTGATGAGGATTAAAGATTAAAAGATGTCAAACTCTCTTTAAAGATTAAATGCTTTTCTCATCCCAATGGCACTTTGTCTAACCGCAGGAAGACCATGGAAACACTGGAGTAAATATAAATACTAATTCTTGCCCCAGCTCTTCCAGAGTGACTATTGAGTCTCCCATCTTTTGCCAACCTCCTCTCCATACAGAGGTGGCTCCTCTTACTTTTCACTTTGTCCTAAGAATAACACCAGTCACATTGGTCTGAGGAGGAGGAATTTCAGGCATCAATACACCACTAACATATCTTCCTTAAAGTTCCCGGTTTCCTACTATCAACAAAAATTTTCTGCTTGTGTGAAAGAAAGGAGGGAAGTCGCTTGCCCCCTCCCTGAAATACAAGCTAATACCTCCAGAATCTCTTGGCTCTGTTTCTGCTTTCCATGGCTATGTGAAATGGTGGCAGAAACCCCCTCCCATGATCACAGCTGTCCAGAGAGCCCATCAGGACAGCAGCATGACAGAAGTTTGGGCAGAACTCTGTATTAATACTACCTTGGCAGTAGAGCTGGTTTGAAATCACCTTGTGCTTTTTGTGCCTCATCTGGGAATTAATTTTTTTTTTATTTTATTTTTTTTATTTTCAAACATGGGTAATTTAGAGCTTTCACTCTGAGCCAAAGTGCACAGATGTCTAAATGGGTACAGCTCAAAGGGAGTGAGAATTTCAAACGCAGCTGTTCCCGAGGTGATGTGGAGTAAGTAATGTGTGTAAGTAGTGATGGAATCCCATGGCTTTCAGCTTTCCTGAAAGGAAGTCTCACAAATAAATGAGAGAACATTATTTTCCCTCAAAGCAGGATAAATAATGCAACTGGTACATTGTCACTAGCACAGGTAACTTGCATACCTGAACTTTATGTCTAGTACAGATGACCAGGTAGCTAAAGGTAATTTAAGAATATAGGAAATAGTCTCCTGTGCAGATCTTCCTGTATAATAGCAAAAGGAGAAGCATTTTTTTGTCAAGTGTGTAAAGAATTTGCTATTGTTCCAATCCAGGCAATGATAAAAATAATTTGGGGATATGCCCAATGGCTCTTGACAGGGTCTGACCCTTTCTCTCATTTATAGCTTCTGCTGTTTTGTACCGACTGAACCTGGCCCCTAGTCCTGGCCTAGTGGCATCGCCGTCACTTCAGCCTTACGCTGTCATCTTCCCCTTTCTGGCACCATCACTGCTGCTTCTGCTTGGAACGGGTGTGTCAAAAAGCTTAAGCTAAGAAGCCTATCTGTTCAAGCGTGACTCTGTTCTCTGTCACTTGAGCACTTGGAGGGTGCACATAACCCAAGCAAGAGCCAGTACAAGTTTTGGGAGGGTTTACGTGCTGGGGACACAATCAGAGCTGTAACAAGTTGATTCTTACAGGGTGATGGCCATTTTCAGCTGGAAAATCCTGTATTATAACAGATAATAAATCCTTACCCTGAGTCCTCTAACAGAAAGGAATTCAGAGTGGCTTCCTGAGAATGCAGTTTTAATTCCTGCAGTAATTAAAAAAGGGAGGTTCTTTCCATTCTAGCCTTCTGCTTTAGCGTGGTTGAATATTTCAAGGCTAACCCTACTGCAATAATAAAACTTTATGGCATGAAAAAAATATAAGTATAGGTATTATAGTAGCTCTTGTGTATGAAGTTTGAAGAGCAAGACATTAAAGCTTCCTGACCTGAAGGAAGGTCCCTGCTTGCTTGGTCCCCATGAAGATTCAGGCAGGCATCAACACACTGATGTAGCTCAGAGGCTGCAGCAGCCTACAAGAAACAGCTTCAAACACTTGCCTGTGCCTTGTGTCAGCAAGTGATCTGCACTATGGAACTTCAGAACCCTGTTTTCATGAAGGCCCTGCTCTTCCTTAAGGGCTCCCTCAACAAATGAAAGAAAAAGTTCCTCTCAGAGAAAAAGCAGAATGCCCTGGGAGCACATACAGGTATAATGGCCCTAAATCCTTTGCAATCTTACGTTTCCCTCCCAGCTGTATGCACAAAGAGCAATGGAAAGGCACCTGTAGACCACCACCTGAGAAGTCAAAGAAAGCAATAACACTCCACACAGGCTCATTTTTTAGTCAAGCCACTGCCAATGGTAATCAGGACTGGTTTAGCAGGGCAGGATTTTCTCAGACACTTCCCATCCTTCAGGGATCTATGGCCTTGTGAGTGATCATCTCCTTCTTGAGGAGGTAATCAGCCTTTGCCAAATGATTAAGCAAGGCTTGGTCAGGGGTTATGTAAATTTGACATCGTATGAACTGTTCCACAGACTTCCAGAGGGATCAGGCTGCCTCTATTTGCTGGAACATCTCAGCTTTTAATTCAAGAAATACTAGTAAACAAATCAGAGGATCTCTTTTAGAGACCAAATATTGTTCCCTTCAGCAGATTGCCTTGGAAACTGAGGACATTTAGAAAGCCAGCTCCTATCAAAGATGCTGGAACATGCTGGACATCAAATCTACTCCTTCATATTATTTCAAGTAACTTCATGGCCTTTTCTTGAGGTGAGTTTTGTCTACTGCCACACAATTTCTCAATAAGGAAAGTCTGCTATGCCATCAATGAGTATAACGAAGTCCAAGCAGGCAGTAAAACTGATAAACTCCCAATGTTTTCTATTTTCAGTTAGAAAAGTAATGATATTAAGGATGACATTTAAAAGCAAAATCTAGCCTGTTTTAATTCTGTTTGTGTAAGAAATCAATGTATGTATGGAAATCCAGTTTAAAAGTCATAAGCAATCTCTTATTTTCTCCAAGCACACTCTGGGTATTTTTCTTTTGTGTGCAGCAGCTTGACCAAATCTAAATAAAAGACCCCAACCATATACATTTATATTAATAGCTATTGGAACATGAAATTGGAGGAGTCAACAGTTTTCAACATGACCAGAAATACGTGGATCAAACTTCAAAACACTGATGCTGAACATGAGCATCAGCAGGTATTAAAGAGAGCATTTGTGGTAGATTATACTGGTGAATCTTTTCTAACAAAAACGGAGATTAAGCAAACAAAACAAGATACACCCTGTGAAGGAACAGCAGAAATAAAACACTCTTAGCAATAATAATAAAAACCCCCAAAGAACAACAACAAAAAATCCCCTTCGATCTCCTCTGAAGAAAGAAAACAGTGCTCTCAGTAGGAAACAAGCATATTTCCTTTTGGTTTTTAAATTTAATGTTTGCAAAAATGTTCAGTGAATTAATGCTTCACATGCTCCAACTGCATTACTGAGGTCAGAGGCTGGTTTTCCCATAGGAGGGATTTGCTCCACCCCCAGCACTTCATTCCCTCCCTACACCAAATTACAGAGTATGTTTGAGAGAGGAGCTACCATAGTCCAAATCCAAGAAAGGTATAAAAGAAAAGAAGGTTGCAGCTCACCAGAGGATATGTGATATTCTTGCTTCCTCTGTCAGAAAGGCTACTGTGATTGAGCAGGGATTTCTAGCTGCTGCTTTAAATAAGCGCACGCCTGTTTCACCAGGATGGGTAGGTTAACACGAATATGAGTAGTCTCTTCTCTCACCCTCAGTTTAGCCTTGTCTCTAGATGCTGGTTTTATTACAGTAGCAGGAATACTAAAATCAATGAGAGCTTTCAAGAAAGAAGATCCCAGACTCTCCTGGAATGTGGTTGCTCCAAACAATGTTAACTGTGGTCATTAGCAGGCAGTAGCTTAAATATCATCTGCTTTCTATTCCTTAGAAAGTTATGATAGAAATAAGACAACAGGAAGGTTGGGAAAAAAAATATAAAAAAAATCCTTCATCCATGTGTCACTGAAACCAAGAACAACACTTTCCCAGATGTCCAGATGTTAATGTAAAATAAATGCAGTCTAATTCCTTCTTGTCCATTTTGAAAGCCACAATGAGCCTTTTTACTAACACTGTACACAAAGAAGATGTTTATTTTCATGGTACAATTTGACAAACCAAGAAGATTTTCAGAACAAAGAGCCAAGAGTTAACTGAAAATCGTAGGTATTACTTAATTTCAAACAAACTAATGTTCTTTTGTTTACTCTTTTTGATATATTTTCTTTTAAATTTAATCTACTCATTGTAAAATTTCAACTCAGTCATTTTCCTTGACTGGAGAGTTATATATCTGTGACTTTGCTAATAATTTATGACATGATGCATCATACACAAACCAGGCTGATAAGGTGTTAAGATCTTATTTTAATTAAATAAACTTAAAAAAAAAAAAAATCCAAGATAAAAAGTAATCAAAGAAAGAAATTACTTACCTGATGTAGTCACCTTTGTCTTCTAAAACAGTATATTGTGCACTGTCTACAAAGGACTTTTGGGAAGCCAATACAGTATACAGCACACAGCACAATATCTACCAAAACAAGTAAGCATCCAGAAAATTAAGTCTTCTGGGTAGAGCTAAAAGTTAATGAATGCAGGAGCACTAACCTGGGATTTTTGTTTTCCATGAATGACAAGGCCAATAGTAGGGCAAAAATTTGGACTCACACGGACTCAAAGGGCATCTTGAAGGAGCTGATCTAGCAAGAGTCTTAAGTCACCGGACTGAGTTGAGGCACTAGGTAACAGAACTTCATCAGAAGAGGCTGCTAATCCACCCAAGAAAGTGACATAATTTAATCCAAACACAGATATCCCTCCAATCAGCCTCAGTAATCCAACTGGAAAACAAGGGGGAGAGTTGCATCATGTTGCATGTTCCATACTGTAACCCACAGTGACCCAAAGCATAATAAAAACAACCCGAATCTTTCTATCACAACTCAGTGCTCCTCCTGTTTCTTCCTTTTAAAGCAACATCTTGTAAAGACACTTCCTTTGATAGACTGAGACAGGTCTACAGTTAATGTTTACACAGAAATGGCTTTGCTTGTTTAAAACACCACTCAAAGCAGGTATATGACAAGCATTTTGAATAAAAAGCCTCCAAGTTGCTTTACTTTCATCCACAAAGACAGTTATTTATCCCTGAGAGCTCTCTTAAGTCTGCCTGAAAAGATTCCAGCTGCCTGCAAGTCTGTGATTATGTACATTATAATTTATCAAGAACCATTTGGCAACAGGATAGTTTTGCAGGAATGTTGTTCTCTGCTGAAAGCAGCAAAGAAGCTGAGGCAAGTTCCTTAATCAGGGCCTCTGTCAAGGTAAAATCTTGTCCTGTTAGGGTGGTGTTAACAAACTATAGCCTAAAAACCAAAGTGCATCTTTTCAATTACTTTCATTCTGAAATTTGAACTTGAATTTGTCCTGTTTCTGATTTAGGACACCAAACTGGGTTTCTGATTGTCTGCTATGCTGAGGGACTCTCATCAGACATTTGCCCCTTCTTAGAGCTGGAGAGCACCATTATATAGTTAATCTATCTCCCTCCTGAGCCAGCTTCAGCCCTTTGTTTGAATTCTGTAGAAGCTGCACATTTGAACATGAAACAGAACACTTTCTTCATCAACACTTCTTATATTACTCTTGGTCTGACTCTGGTGGTTCAAATTGAGAGTAACAGCACACAAATCAGCACTGAGCAATCACAAAGCATGCAGTGTGCATGAAAAACATTTCTTTCTTGAACCTTTCTTCTGTGAACACAAAATGTAGTTCCTTTTTGCAAAGGAAGATGATGCTTACTTATATTGTAAGTAATCAGGATGATTAATGTGAAGAAGGGAACGTGAGTCCCTTTCTAACAGACTTTTCTCATTCATTTTTACAGTCTTGCAGAATTTAACTCACGCTTCTTGCAGTGAGGGTTCTCCTGTGCCAGCTTACTGCTCACAGCAATGCTTTTGTGTATCGTAGCTACACATACACACACTTGCTCGTGGACAGCAAAGTGGGGTCCCGAAGAAGCCTGGGACATGCTCTGGTTGCTTGCCTGCACTTCCATTACTGCTCAGGAAGGCTTTTCATGATGTGCACTGGAAATGAGTACTTCCATTATTTCCAGAGCCCTCTTCATTCATAGCATTGCCCAGATGCATCAAACTGTTCAGCTACACCTCTGACAAGTCCTTTCTGCTTCCTCCTATTCCTTACCTCTGGGCCCTGTGTCTTAGGCTCTTACAGTCCTCGTCTACAATGGACACATTTACAATTAACCCTGATTGAAAAAATACTGCCAAAACCACTCTGCAGTTAACTGCGAGTCTGAATGACAAAGGCCATTTGTGTAATCTTGCTAAAATCAGATCTTTACTTACTTCCTCGTGAAGCTGATGCAGGCCAGAGCATAGTGCACAGACCACGTCAAGGAACCTCTACCAGCTATGTTAACCCAAGGCATGGGAGCAGAACATGAGCATCACCCACTACTGACTGAGGATTGACTAGGTGCTAAAATGGCACGTGAAAGCCAATGGTGACCAGTGCAAAATAATATATATAGTCCTATGTTTCCATTTTTCCTCATGTACATGTAAGAACACATTTTAATGTGTACATTTTAAAAGGCTCTCAGTGAGCTGTTAAAGCTCAGAGAAAAACTTTCATTGTCAGCAAGAACAGTGCTCTGGAACATCAGCAACATTCCTCCTTGAAGTGAAAAAGATGAAAAATCTCTTAGGAATTGCTATGAAGAAGTGAAGAGTGCACAAAATGCTGTTGTGTATCGGAAGGTGTCAGGGTGGAGGTGGGGGAGCCAACCAGGTAGACTTCCTGAGCACTTGGAAGCCTTTCTCTCACAGTGCAGGCTCCCATATGCCACAGCTACAGAGCTGGCATGACTGCAGCAGATGCCTCAGACTTGGCCTTCCTGACAGAGGAGTTGTGCATGAGCTGCATGACTGTACTTGACTGTCCTCACCGACCCTGGACTTGCTGCCATAGTCAAAAGCAGTGCTGAGTGTTCCAGTTGCACAGAAACTCTGTTCCTCTTCCATAGTACTGGAGTTAACAGAAGAAGCAGGAGACTTTGACTTATTGGCTCGTATGTCTGTCATCTCCACACACCCTTCACACACCCTTTGTGGATCAGACACACAGCCTCCACCTTCCTTTCCCCACGCCTTCTCCAAAGCTTTCTCCTTACCCATTCTTCTGAATCCCTTCAGCTCTGAGCGTGGCTGCTGCTTCATCCATTTCACGCTTGAGGATATCTGTGCATGGCTAACATGTTGGATTCTGTTCCCTCATGGAGGGACGCTCAGGGTCCAAGGAAAGAAGAGGAAGGTAGAATAGAGTTCTTCCATTAAGTGGCCTCAGGGCTTCCTTGGCTAGAACAGCAGTCACGGCCTTACAGATGCATGTGCATTCAGGACTGAGGGTAGAAAATTAAGTTTTCCTGTGGCTGTGCCACATCTGGGTGATAGCACATGAAGAGGGGCAGCCCATAGTGATTGCAGCAGCATGCCAGCACCATTCCTGGATGTGAATTTGTAGGCCAGATTTATCGTTACCATTACTATTATTAACTGACCCCAAACTAGTTCCCTGCTGAAAGGTCAGAGTTAGCAGGAAGACTTCAGAAAGCAATAGGATGCTCTTTTCCCTCAGCCAGATGTCCTACCAACAGGTCCTCATCTTTTCTATCCAACATTTCCAGAGTGGAGGATGGGCAACTACCAACTACCACAGCTTCCTTGGCAGCACCTGGAATGGTTTTGGGATCCATCCCACTCATTCTCCAGGGCTCCTGGTTCTGGGGAACAGCAGCTCATGGGGCACTGGCAGGAAAGCTGCAGCAGACACTGGCAGGAAAGCTGCAGCAGATGCACTGGCAGGAAAGCTGCAGCAGACACTGGCAGGAAAGCTGCAGCAGATGCACTGGCAGGAAAGCTGCAGCAGATGCACTGGCAGGAAAGCTACAGCAGATGCACTGGCAGGAAAGCTGCAGCAGACACTGGCAGGAAAGCTGCAGCAGACACTGGCAGGCTGCAGACCGTGTCAGAGCCGAGTGCGAGGGCGCAGCAGCAGCACCGAGGAGGATCAGCGGCGTAAACTACAAATTCGGATCATTCTGCCAGCCTGTACAGGCATCATCATGGACCATGCTCAAGGTCTCTTTGCTCTAAGGAAGAAGTTGCTTTGAATGAGTTGGGAAATCAGAGGAAGGTGCAGACCTGCAAAAGTGAGACATCAGCTGCCAGGCCAAGGCTTTTTTACGCAAAAGCAGGAGTGCTTTTACCTTCTTACACATCATTCAAAAGAATAAATTACGGAATTTGCAACTCATGCAGATCCTACTACAAGAACAATGTACCAGCTTCTAAAAAGACACCCCTGTAGAAGCCTCTGTACTTCTAGTTACTAAAAGCACAATTCAGAAAAGCTCTTAATACACGATGAAGTTTGGACACACATCCAGAATACTGTTTTGCTGCCTTTGCATGACACAGATTTTTCTTTGGGCACTGCTAATAACGAATGAATGAATGTGGCTGAAAATGTGATGTGAAGAGAAACACACAGTTCTGGCACCAAACTTCCACTGGCAAGGCTGGCAGCTTTCCTCAGAGCCTGTCCCTGCTAGACATCTTCAGGTCTTCTCTACAAGAAGCACAACCATTCATTGCACCATTGTCCTGGTCTCAGCTATCTAGTTTGAATTTTACAGCCTTCAGAGAGAAGCAGGATTAAAAATGCCAATTCCTCATCTATGCCAAAACCTTACTTTAAAAAAATAATTTAAAACTCCTTTCCTATTCAGTAAATATTACATTCTATTCCTGTGATTCAGTTCACAAAATAAGACTGATAGAGAAAATTCTAAGCTTTTCACAGCTGGTAAAGCCCAAACTGAAGCTTCAATCATTGAAATGGGGCAGATCTCACAGCTCCATAGGTTTCCAACCAACCATCACTTAGGATTTCTCATTTGTCTGCTCCTTTTTACATGGTAGTTTAGGAGGATTTCAGCTTTCTTGACATGAAGTTAGGATTTTCCCCAATTTTAGACAGTGTTAGCAGAATTCTTAGTGCTTGTAAAACTCATTTGCCTGTGCTGTGTTCTGACATATTAAACCAAGTAATTTTCTTACTAATTTTGAAGCCACCTAGGTAAAGTCATTAAAGCTTTCTGAAAGTATCTGAAGAACATCCCACATACCTTTTCCTCTCAGGTGGTTTCATCTCTGCCTCAACTTGTTAGTACCATCCTTCAGATAAAAAAAGGATGGTAGAGGTGTTGTCCAGAGAAGGTTAAGGCAGGTCATGGCAGGAGAGTCCCATGTACGTCATTTCCAGGCTGGCAGGACAGTGTGTGCCCGATCTTTGTACAGACCCAAACTACTGCTCATCATGTAAACACTAAAAATAAAACTGAATTAAAAGTTTGATCCAGCAACATGAAATGAGAAGTATTTATGGCAGATGACGAAGGTAGAGGAGGCATTATAAAAAGGGTATTAAATGAGGATTCCCTTATATAAGCTGTGTGTGGATCTCATCATACTATGATCTGAAGAGGAGTTTAAGCGGGTGTAACCAAATAATGTGAACAGCTACAGCTGCACCCTTCCTAATGTATCAGGTCTTAGCAGAACAAAGATGAGTCGCACAATGTCCTCCTTGCCCTGAGGCTCTTCTTTGGACTGACATTCTTCTTACGCAGTGGTCTGAAGTGCTTGCCCCAACAGCAAAATAGGAAAAACAAACCAAAAACACAATAAAAAGCCCTGTAAAAATGCAGTGTAAGCATCCTCCCACTTACCACTCTTTTTCCAGTATCTTGGGAGGAGTAACCAGTATGGGTGAAAGAAGACAATTCATTATACACACAGTTTACAAGCCCCAAAATAGAGCACTTAGATTTTTTTCCTTTGTGGGAAAGACCAGATGGAGGGAGAAAAACCAATACTCAATTTGAGAAGGGTTGTCTCAACGCTGTCAGGTGAAAGGAAAGGATATGTATAAACAGCAAATATGTAAAACAGGGAACATTTAATGTATTTTCTTTGTCCTCTATAAGCAAAATAGTTTTATGAATTGAGTTAATAAGTGTCAGGTGTTTGGCTTCATGACTGAACTCCAACTGATTAATTAATAACTCACCCAATGCAGTCTAGATGAACTCAGTGTCATTTCTGAGACTGTACAAAGGCACAGTAAAGACAAAGCAGTATATATATAAAACTACTATACAGAAAGAAGAATCGTGTTGTAAGAAATATTCACATGGTCTCCTATAGAACAAATTTAAAGATGCAGTCTTACAGAATTAGATACAAGGTCTGGATAGGGTTGAAGTCCTAGCTGTTTGTTATCTTTCAACTTCTGTATTATAATTCTAGCAAATTCCTCTCCTTGACTATCTGAGGTATCGAGTAGTTGTCGGACTTTTGATGTCCTCGTAGGTTTGGTGCTTATAAGTTCATAGTCCTCTTTCATGAGTAAAAATCTTGATAGAAGAGCATCCAGTGACTGATTCAAACATGCTTCAGTCATCTGATCAATAATTTCTTCTCTTTTACTTTGGATCCATTGATGAGCTACATTCTGTTGTATGGTTTCCAGAACAAAAGCTGGGATTGGAGAGGATTAAAGAAAAAAATAAATTAGTATTGTATCTGTCTGTCAATACGTAGTGCTACAGAACAAAGAACAAGCTGAGAAAGAGCTGTTTAAAACTTGGTTTTAGTCAGAAATATAGTAGACCATTAAACATGCTTTTAGCATATCAGTATTGTATTCTCCATTTAAAATGTTCCAAATTGCCAGATTTGGTTGGTAGAGCATTTATTCAATCACAGAATAAGTCAGGCTGGAAGGAACTCTCAAGGAAGTCACATCCGATCTAATGGCCTGTTCAAATCTGGGCCAACTTCAAGGCTAACTCAGGCTGCTCAGGGCTTTGTCCAGCTCAATTTTGAGCATTTCCAAGTGATGGGACTTCCACAGCCTCTGTGGGCAATCTGTTCCAGAGTTCAACCTGACCTGGTTCTAAAAGAGAGAGGTGGTAAATTCACTTTGCAGTGGGATTGTTATTGAAGTTTACTTAAAACATCCCTGTAGTTTCCTGTGTATTTTCCTCATACTGGGGCTTTGCTCAGTGAAGAGATGCAGATTCTCCTGTTTCCAGAAGAAGGATGATGCAGCAGATCTTTATAAGGTTTCATGTTACCGTGTGGCCCATTTTTCTTTCTTTTTGGAAGCACACTTTTAACAGTTCTATGATTAATATGAATATCATGCAGTGGGCTCCCAGTTAACAAAGAAGGTGAGCTGCTGACAGAGCTGCTCCTTCCCTTTGCCCTGCCATTACTAAAAGGGAGATTGATAAACCTAAAAAGTGAAGAGAAGTGACAGGCAATGAGTTAAGATCCAGCTAACTTTTATTCCTGGACTGCAGCGCTGCTACAGCAGTAGTAGGAAGGAGAAATAACATGAATTGGATAAAGCAGATGCAAGGCAGCAGGAATAAAGTTTGCTTAAAAGGAGAGGAAAAAAATCAAGAAGCTACAGGTACCTATACTAGGTCACATTTGATAATGGTTTTAATGATTTTGTACTATAAAGCTACAAGGGCAAAATTACTTGCATTCTTAATTTGTAGAATGCTTTGTTTTCATTTTACAGATGAACAACGGTTCCAGTTTCCATTTCATACACACATATATTTGATAGTAGGACACTTACTGTAAGCCTTGGAATTAAATCAGTGTTTGCTGTACCTGAAGGGACTGGTGATGACCGCAGCATGCATGACGCAGAATTTGAGTCATCTGAAATATTCTTCTCAGATGAGGGAAAATAACTGTAGGGATGCACAAGAAGTTTGGCGCTCTGAGCTACAGAGATATTTTCATCTGTGCTCTGGCTGCTGAGAGAGTACAGATCTCCAGAATTTCCATCTTAAAAAGGGAGAAAAAAAAGAAAAAGCAAGGTGAATTACTACTATGTTCAGATAAAATACAGCCAACGGGGACTTTTGGGAGTAATTCCATTAAAGAAGTCAGAACAATCTAAATTCACTTAAATACATTATTCCTTACACTCAGGTTCCAAGTACTTTACGTCCATTATCTTTTACCAGGGATTGACCATGGATTTGGGGGTCTTATTTTAACAGAATATTGAAAGCATAAATCCAGTAGATAGGAACTTTAAGAAAAGCTTTGTTTGACAGAAACTTTTTGTAGGAACTGGAGGAACAAGATAACTCTTTCAAGGGTTTGCAGAGGTAGCTAGGGGTCAGCATGAAAGCTGACTAATTTATTTTGATGATGCCTGGCAGAGTTCTCAAAGGTGGAAAGATTGAAAGAAAGATTCAGGAGGAGGGAAAGAGGACACAGAACAATCAGGGCATTTTGTGGGAAGCCAATGGAAGCTTTTGGTAGTCCACCAAAACAGCATGTGACTTCAAGAACTCTTCATGTAAACATTTGCAAAGAAAGGGGAAAAAGGGGGCGTTTATCAGGTGGAAAGCTTAGTTAGTGTGCCTCTCAGAGGAGAGATGACAAATAGCTGTTGAGAACTCAGTTACAGGCCATATGCCTAATTCTTTATACAGTTTTCATTACAGACTTTCACAGTGTTACTTCATAAAGAGCTTCAGAAATGTGAACTAAGAACCAGAGATGCAGGTCTTAAGAATTCAGGTGAACATCTAAACACATAGTAAGAACAGGCAGCCTCCCAGACAGCTCAGGATTTATAGATAAGTAGCTGATGGGGGTATCTGAAGGTGTATTCCTAGATCAGAGTGCTGGCCTGTGGAAGAATATGGCTGTAAGTACAAGGAGCAGAAATAGGAAAATGTGAAAGAAATGACACTGGTGGACTAGAACTCATAGTAACTAGCTTTACATTTCATTAAAGAGAGAGAAAGAAAGCTGGGCAGAGCTATAGTGTGAGCAGCAGATGTTATCTACTGCATGAATGAGAAGGGATTAGGAGACAACTGGTGTGAGTGAAAGATCATTTTAGAAAAGGATTTTCAACAGATCTGCTGGGATAGATTGTTACAGACCTCTAGGCACACACAGATCTTTAATAGCATTAGAGACAACACTACTGGGATTGTACTAGTATGGGACAATGAACTTCACCATAGCATAAAAAAAAAAGGAGAAACATGCTAATGAAATTTGCAGGTATTATTCAGAAAGAACAGGTTGATTCAAGTTACTCAGAAATAACCTAACTGACCTAGAAGACTGGAGTAATGGAAGTCAAAATTTGGTAGCACAAAACCTGAGATCTAGACCTTCTGCTTCAAGCTGAGGCTAATTATCTGGAACTGAGATAAGGGAAAAAAAAAACCCAGCCAAAAACCAACCAAACTCTAGGCAGATTATTCAGTAATGAAGGACTTTGTGAGAAAGGAAAAATAAAATTCTAAGGTATATGTCCTGGGTTCAGCCTGGATAGGGTTAATTTTCACTAGGAGCAGGGAAGGGGCCACAGCCAGGATAGACAAGGGAACCAGCCGATGGGATATTGAAGTTCACACTGATGTTATGCCTGCTATATAAGGGGAGAGGGAGGGCAGGCCAGGCAAAGCATGGGCTCTGCATGGGCCCTGCAGTTGAGGCAGCTTTATTTGCCCTATAATACTCACTATCTATATTGTTTCATTACTGTTATTGCTATTATTGCTGTTACTTCTCCTTTTGCATTGTTTTATTAATTTCTCCTTATCTCAACCCACAGGGTTTTGCCTTTTATTTCTTCCCTATTCTCCTTCCCATCCCACTGGGGCAGGGGGGTGAGTGGCCATTCGGTGCTCAGCTCCCAGCTGGCTCTAAACCACAACAGTGTGTTAAGTAAAGTTCTTATTTTGGGAAGAAAACACTGGTTGCCCTTCTTTTTTAGTACTAAGTACAGATGTCTGGTAGTCTTAGTTCAAGGATTTTGATGAGAAATGCTCAAGGAGGACAAGTAGGATACTAGGAGAATGAAGAAGCTTTACTGCAAAAAGTGTATCCTGCTCATCTAGCAAAACCAAATATATTAAAGGATTACTCTATTAGGAATAAAAAGGGTAAAGAGGGAAGAGAGCTATTTAAGCTTAAATCAATGCCATGAACAAGTGTGTGTGCAAGCTGGCTAGGGAAGAAAAATCAAAGCCAATCAAAGTTAGAAGACAGTTCCTAACTCTGAAGGAGCAAGTTGCTGAAAATTGTATTGATGTCAAAACTAACTCAGCTAAAATCTATAGTCATTAACTTCTGCCTTGGTGGCCAAACTCATCTTTTGCCAAACAGCTACCTGGGAGCAGATTTTCACCTGAAACAATTCAGGGAACTTAGACAAAGTAAAAAGAATGTCAGTCCTGCTTTCCTTTATAGAACCACCCGACGCAGACACTGGCAAATTAATACCAAACACTTCTGCTGCAGTGTGGTTTTGTAGACACTATTTTCACAGGCTTTACAGTATCTATATGTACATGCAACAAAATCTAAGGAGCAACTCTGGAAAGGAGCATAAACTGACCCGTCAGATTAAATAGTACCACCACAATCTCACTGATATCATATCTTCTTCCACAAGAAGATAGGACAATTTTTAACAGGAGCCAGTAGCAAGAAGGGCTGACATTTATCACTATTTCTATCTGATTACACCTACAGCCCATACTCACATCCAATCTAATACTCCTTTTCAAAATTCATCACAGCATTCTTATTAAGCTTGGTAGACACAAGTTATTCTTCATCTTTGAGATTTTTATGGTATGTGTACAGATAAATGCTTGGGTAGAGGTAGAACCAAATTACATTACCTTTGCTTTCTGTCATTCTCCCCTGTAACTGACATTCTTTAAGCCTCCTGTAGTTTACTTCCCCTGGAATTCCTGCTGTATTTTATATCTTTCTAGTACACCGAGCACAAGCCCAGAATGGTGGATGTGTTCAGACAGGAGCCAGAAAAGAAACTGCCCGTGCCCTTTTACCTCTACCAGAATATTGCCAGTTTTACAGCACCTCAGCACACTTCGATGCCCTACTTTAGAGCAGTGAAGTCAATAACCTTGTCCGCTTTCACATGATGTTTCACACACTACTGCACCTGGGACTCAACACATTTTGGGGTTTATGATGTCAACAAAACCTCAAAATTGAGTTTTGTCATGGAATTTTGCCAAATTATTATGTTTTTTTCAGAGAAGGTGACAGCTACAGAAGGGCTCTACAGATACTTTTGCAAGGCAACCTACTTATTAAAGCCATTTTATTTATTGAATTAAAAATGATTGAGAGGTTGGGCTGCATTAGAATCTTTCTGTTTACTCAGCTTTTGGTGTGCCTTAAAATGTTAACGTTTAGTCTTTTTATCTTCAGAAGTAGTTCACAAATGATTAACCAGACTGCCAAGAGTGTGAAGGGACAAGTGAGTGCTATCTCTGCATTCATGGCTCTGAATAGGAAAACTGAAGCTGTGAGCTGTTGGGATTTCTCAGGTGACAGGAACTGAAAATTGGAGCTAAATTCTCTATTTTTTTACCCAAATTTTCTAGTTTTTTACCCCAGTTCTCTAGTTTTCTTACCCTGTTTTCAAAACACATCACTTTTCTGTCTGTATAGTTGGGGATCCAACTATCTACTATGCAAATGCAATGTTCCAGCAAGAGTGTGATGGCAACTTAATTCATATGAAGTCATTAGTATTTCTACCTGATGAGAGGATATTGGACTTGGGAACAGACTTGAATCTTGATATATCTGGAGAGATGCTCCGAAGGGGAAGTGCATCATCGCATTGTATGGAGCCAGAATAAGTCTCCTGAAATGGTTCCAGTCGTATAATGAAATAAACACATCATAGAAATATAAATTTGCAATGATTTACAGGGTACTTTCCCATCATTTTCTTTTCCCTACTATCTAAATGCTCAATAGACAGCACAATTATAATACAGTAAATCAGAAGAAATCTATGTAATCCTAATACTTGTGTTTTTTCCAAAGCTGACAGCAGTTTTGTACAGAAGTTTTATTGCTAGTAAGAATTAAAACAAGCAGCATTAAGAATTGAAATGTAAAATTCAATCTGTATGATCCTATATAAGGAAACTCTGTAGAGGTGTAAGGGAGCAGAAGACAGTTCCTTATGAACTGTGTGCTACATTCCTCCTTGAGGGACCGGTTTTCTCACACTTAGAGGATACACCAAACATGCCCTTCTTATCTTTGCTTACTCCCCTTTTACTATCTTCACCTATATAGTTATGCATTTCTTACTCCCCAGCTCAACTAATATATTTTACACCTTTCCTGACTGCATAGGAAAGCAAACTGCAGAACAATTCCCCCTTACTAAGTTAACCTCCCTTTAAAGCTCTCAAGATCTTTACTGATGCCGACATACCAAATGCAGTATGTAAAATATTTACCTCTTGGGGATTCAGAGGTATATTCAGAGATATCTGCTCCACATCTGCCTTCTTTCCACTCTTGGTAAAACATCGCGATTCATACAGTGACTGGAAGAGATGTATTTACCTGGATTAAATTTCTGCTATAAGACAAGATGACAGCACAAACACGTGCTTCAGGCAGATACAAGTTTAGAGAAGTGACAGAGGAGATTCACATTTCTTTTAGCAAGCAAAAGCTACCAATTTATTTCACCATCTCATGACTGTAACAAAACCCACTTACCTTTGACCTCTTTAACAGAATCACTGCTTCCAGCATAGCTATTTCTTCAAATGTTCTCAGGACTGGCTCAAGATCTATTAAACATTCTAAACAAAGAAAGAATACTTTGTTGAAGGATTTAAGGTGGAAATTAAGTTTTCATTTTGCTAAAGCGACTTCCTTACATTTACAAAAGTAACTTGCCTGTTGATATACCTAGAATCATAGAATCATTAGGGTTGGAAAGGACCTCTAGGATCATCGAGTCCAACCTTCATCCTAACATCTCCCTATCCATTAGACCAGAGCCTCAAGTGCTACATCTGCTCATTTTTTAAACCCCTCCAGGGATGATGACTCCATCACCTCCCTGGGCAGCCTCTTCCAGTGCCCAGCCACTCTCTCAGTGAAGAATTTCTTCCTAATATCCAATCTAAACCTCCCCTGGTGCAACTTGAGGCCATTTTCTCTTGTTTTATCATTAGTAATTTGGGAGAAGAGCCCAACACCAGCCTTGCTACAACCTCCCTTCAGGTAGTTGTAGAGAACAATAAGGTCTCCTCTCAGCCTCCTCTTCTCCAGACTAAACAACCCCAGGTACCTCAGCCTCTCCTCATAAGGCAAACTACTTATACATCAAACTACTTGTTCTGCTAAACAGAAGTTTCTTGCTTTCATCTTTTACAAATGCAACAGTTTCACCCCACCAAAGCAAACCCTGCCCTGATCTGACCACCTCAGCAATGGGATCCAGGACTGTGCCCAACTGCAAGTCTTACATTCCTGGAACAGATAGACTGATAGGTTTGCTGTAGTTCAGGACAGCACCCCCACCACAGCAAAGTCCAGAACAGATGCTTTACGGCAGGACCAGAGATGATGGTGATAGTCAAGGCACTGACCAATCACATCCAGTGAATCCAAATGACAGTGTCCTCAGGCTTAGAGAAGCTAAAAACATCTGCTCACATAGAGGGACACACAATAATCCAAGAAGCAAGTGACAACCTGTGCTATGCTCCCTTGCTGAAAAGTTTACAGAACTAACTGTTGCAAATATTGAGATGACTGTATTACCAAAATCTCTCTTTGAAACTGTGGTCAAGTACAACAAAACCTCGGGAAAGGATCACAGTGTATCATAATTCTACCTCATTTCTATGGACTCCACCCATTTATCATGCTAACAATCTGTCACACTGCATCCTTATTGATATATATATATGTTTTTCCTGTAATTTTACCATAGTTCTCCCATACAAACTTTTCTCTTTTTTTCCACTAGCAGCTTCAAGACATTCAATACTGGGATTCTTATTTTCTTGTATCGGCTAAAAAGAGAGTTTTACAGGTTTGGCAGTCCATTTTCCACACTAAAATACTAACAGTGTTAATTTTTGTTGATTATAAATTGTAGTTACACATTCCAAGTTCATGCAGAGACATGGTGATAAGTAGTCTTCATCCCTTCTTTATAAGGGGAAGTGACAGGTTAACTGAGCTTTTTTTATTTAAAGTTTAAGAAAAAGGGGGTTTGGGTGTTTTAGTTTTTCCCCTCCCTGTGCTAAAATTTTCAAACCAGTAACTTTTACTTCCCTTAATTTTGCAACAGTTTTGCAACTTCCTCTTTCTTTTTGTGATAGTAAAGTAGGGGGAAAAGCAATACATGTTTTCTTCAAAGGCTGTCTTACTACAGACACACCACCAATAACAGAAACCAAGTTAGCTCACACTTGAGTACATATCCCTGGTAATTATCCCTTCAGTGTCACCATAGACTTTGATTGCTATTTTGTTTTGGTTAACTGACACAGGAAAACAAGACATGATGCATCTATTCTTTATGCTTTTAAAAAATATACATAGTAAATAAATACATTTCCTTGCTTGGAAAAAAAAGATAAAATCATTCAGGTTGGAAAAGAACTTCAAGATCATTTTAGTCCAACTGTTAACCCAGCACTGCCAAGTTCACCACTAAACCACCTCCCTAAGTGTCATATCTGGCACAACTTGAGGCCAGCTTGTGAGAACAGACTGACCACACTTCACTACAACCTCCTTTCATGGAGTTGTAGAGAGCAAGAAAGTCTCCCCTGAGCCTCCTCTTCTCCAGGCTAAACAACTCCAGTTCACTCAGCTGCTCCTATAAGACTTGTTCTCTGGACCCTGCCCCAGCTTCCTTGCCCTTCTTTGGAGACACTCCAGCATCTCAATGTCCATGGAGTGAGGGGCCCAAAACTCAACCCAGTATTTCAGGTGAAACCTCACCAGTGCTGAGCACAGGGGAGAATCACTCCCCTAGTCCTGCTGGCCACACTAGTCCTGATCCAGGCCAGGATGCTGTTGGCCTTCTTGGCCACCTGGGCACACTGCTGGCTCACTTTCAGTCGGCTGTCAACCACCACCCTTTTCCATCAGGCAGCTTTCCAGACACAGTTTACAATCATATAAACCAGACTCATGCCAAAATAACCTGACTTTTCTAAATGTTCTCAATGCAAAACCAAGAATGTCTCAAAAAAACATCACGTAATTAATTTGGGACTGTAAACTGAACAAGAAGATGCTGTAAGTGTTTGGTTGTGTCCCCATCTTGTCCTGGGCCAAACTGATGCAAAAACCAAAAAAAAGTTGGGAATGTTTCTTTCTAAGCTATCTGTACAGCAACTAATGCTTTCCAGATCAAAGGAAGTATGCTTATAAATGTTTCCAAAATAAGAAACAAACCTCTCCTACCCAAAGCTACAAAGGAAGCATTAAGAACCTCTGTCCTCATACATTACAAAAACAAACCTAAAGAAGCCCTAAAAACAAAACCAAAACCCACCAGAACCAACTAAAAACCCAAGTATTTCAGGTTTGAGTCATTGCAACCTCAAGCTAACCAGTGAGAATCTTAAAATATAGAAGTGTTTAAGGTACAGTTCTTTCTACTGTTCTACATTTGAATACTTTCAGTAACTCTCTTATTCCACATTTTTGACTCTCCAAGGTGATTCAGCTTTCCCTACAAAATTAGGACCAAGGTTTTTAAAAGGGTAAGGAGGAAGTGTTTAAAGCACAATTAAATGAAACAAGCACAGTGAGGCAAATGCAGGAACCACTGCTAGCTTCACCACACTGGCATATGTGACCACAGCAACACTCACAAGAGCAGATTTCAGAAGGTGAAAACAGGTAACCCACTTTCTGCCAATTCTGATGGAATTACCTTTACATAATGGCCAATCAAGAACTAAAAGTCACCACAAAATTAAGCATGTTAAGGAGAAACTGTTCCAGGGGATAAATTTGTACTCAACATACACCAAGTATGTCAGTTAAGTGTAACAAAGGGGTTTGCAAAAATCAGAACAAACCTTTCCCACTTCACACTATGCCACTCTGATCTCTACAAGCTCACGCTTCAGTTCTATTCTCTAAGTTCTGCAATCCACTGTAAAAATAGCTGAAAGCATCTGTATTTGGCCTCCTGGACAAAAAGCTGAACAAAGGAAAGATGGAAGGTGTGGGTTCAGCCAGTTCCTGCTCCATCTCAGAAGTGGAACAATAAAGTCTCAGTGAAAAAGATTTATACTGAGATGAAAACACAAGGTGAAGTCACTAGAGCTTATCTGTTGTGCAGTGGTTTCTTGATGAGTTTGCCAGCTTGCTCAGAAATCCCACAGATTCTATATTCTACACTTCACTTCCCACACTTCTTTAAGAAAAAAAGTTCTCCTCAACAATAATCAAAAAACCCCAAGTGGAAGTAGTTAAACAAAACATGCTGCTTTTGTACAGGTAAATTACAGATGGAAAATGCAAAAGACTCCACCTAACAACTTGGGTTTATTACACACGTGTAGTTCCATTCATAGAAGTCTGTTTACAGCCAGGGTGAAGCAGACAAGCACCTTCTCATATACAAGACTGAGCACATACACCTCTATGACATCTTCACCCCTTTCCTTCTGCAACTGTAACCTTGCTCCATAAGTACCACGTTCAACAGAAATCTGGCAATTTAAAACCCTTTTGTCACTATGTAAGGTAAACTCACTTAAGAACGATGGCCTTTCATCTGGGTTTTGTGCCCATCCACTTCCTATCAATCTTACGACGAGCGCTCGATGAGGAATGTCCATTGGTAAACTCTCTTCACTTAAGTCTAGTCGCTGTCCTTGTGACACACTATACATTATCTGCAAGGGGTTTATAACTTCTGTCAAAATAGACATCGTGCAGTCATTAGAAATATATGCAATATAAATTAGCTCACTATAGAAGGAATAATTTAGTTGGCAAACATATTATTTATGGTTCATCAGAAGAAAGTTATGTTTCTTTTTTTTGAAAGAAAAAACATTAAAAATGTATTATTAATTTATCAAACAACACTGTCATTAAAAAAATAAAACACAGAAAGTCTAATTTGAAAAGAAATGCAAAGTTTCTCCAACAAAAAGAAAAAAGTAACTCCAACAAGCTTACAAGTTGAATCATTAAAAAGGAAACCCTGCAATGAAGTGCCCAGGTACACAGGTCTCAGGTTTAACCTTTACATTAAGCTGGAAAAATAAAGACACGGCCTTACCTTCAAATGGCTGTTTCCTTGACATCACTTCCCACATAATAATTGCATAACTGTTTAAAGTATAAAAAATATAGAACACGTTCTTTTAGATTAACACTCGGTGTGCTCAGCTTTACATTTTATTACGAACATTGAGCTAAAACGATCCCGCACGCGCACACAGGACTGCCCACAGCTCACTGCAATGATGACCTGAGTATATGATGAAAACTAGCAGCAATTTCAACTGGTGACTTCAACTAGCACTAGTTAATAACGCTAAGCACAGAAGATGCACATGGCTTATGTTACCACTCCACGTTAGCTCTACTCTCCTAATGCATTGTGAATTACACGCGCACAGTTTAAATTCCAGAACGCAAATCAAAGCAAGCCCCACGGTGCCAGCTGCTCTGTCCTAACTGCAATACTGTGGCATCTTCCCAGTCGGGACTGGCACTTTGATGGTCCCATGGACAGCAGGGTACTAACTGGGGGGATGGCTTTTCCCCACACCTCTATCCCAGCACAAAGAGGAGGTACCATACGGACTTGCACCCAGAAGCGCGCTCCAGTTTCCAGCCCAGACATACATACTTTCAACATATGCAATCTTCTCTACATGGAGACATGTCACTTACAGCATTTAATTTACAAAAGAGACTCTCGAGAAGAGCACCCTGAACTATTGCTAGGAGACCAACCACACATCTGCTTACTCAAACTGGTGGAAGTTTTTTCCATTCACATCAACATGAATGGGAAGTAGTTCAGCGAACACAAACCTGGTCCACCTTTAGTAGACTAGTTACTCTCTTCAGTCATCAGGATATATGACAAACAGGTAACTTTAAACAACTTTGTAATTTAAATAAAAATTTATGTTTGCATTTAAATGAGGCATTGACTTAATTTTTATAAAAGAATAAAGAATGTAGTTAAAGCAAAAAAAAAGAAAAAGGAAAAAGGAGATAAAGAAGAAAAACAGAGAGAAAGAGAAAAAGCAAAAGCAAAACAGAAAGCAAAAGCAAAAGAAAAAAGAAAATTAAAGTGAAAACAAAAAAACCTAACCCCAAACCAAATAATAACAACAAAAAATATAACACCCCCAAATGTGTCTTTCCTATTTAAAACCAGGAATTCAGTGCGAGATAAAAATCTAGTAGTTCTAAAGCTAAATTATTTCACTGCTGAAGAAACTAATTTCCAATGTCAAACATATCCTTGTAAACTTACTTCTACTCTTGTATTTTTTCAGTAAATCAATTTAAAAAGGGACTGAAAAAAATTTAAAACATTATTTCAAAAACACTGAAGTCCAATTCCACTGAATCAATAAAAAGGAAACTATGCAAAGAATTTTTTTTTGCTAAAGAATTACACTTACCAGAATAAATGTGTGCTCAGCTACTCAAATAGCTGTACACCCAGAGAGTATTTTCCTACATCACTAAGAAGTACCAAATTTTGCATAAAGGTTACATTTAACTGCCTCTGAGCATTGGAGCACCTAACAGCTACCAATTAAGAAGAAGAAAAAAAAAAAGTAAGACTGAAATAACTGACATTTAAAATCAATCATTTACAATTATCTTTCTTTACTTGTTCCATTCACATTTTCACTTCAAGTGATGTTAACAATTATTCAAATAGTTTTTAGTGAGAGCTGCCCTCCCTGTTGGAAAGGCTGTTTTTGATGCATTCCCAAGAAATCCACGCAAGCTGATTTTTTTTGGCATGGCAAATTATTCCTTTTGTCAGACTTAATGCCGCTTGACTATTGGTTAAACTGTTTCGTTAAGAAAGATCCTTCTCACAAATTTGCTTCAGTATCTCAACAGCATTCAGCTTCATCTGTCTGCTGTGGTCAAATAATCAGACATCTAACCTTTCATTCAGTTTGAAATCTCTACAGTGAAAAGATTATGTTCTGAATTCTACAACACTGCAACTCACCACTTCCCACTGAGTCCTCTTTACACTATTCATGTTTTCCTTTCTTATTTCTGCTTCATAGCATCTCCTTCTGATCCTGAGCACAGATCTTCCAGTGGGACCTTTCTGATGGTCATCTCCATCACGGTCTCTCTACCTTCACGTCTTCCTGCTTTGAACTGCCATCCCTATTTACAATGTTGACTCAGTTTCTTTTCTCTTATCTCAAGTAATCTCTTTCTAATCTATCAGTTTTTGAAGATCTTCTACTAATCTTTTCTCTCCTACTTTCTCCCATTTGGAGAAATGCCCATTCTCCCATTCCTCTGCACATTTGTTTTTCTTAACAAGCATTTGTCTTCCTCTTCTCCACTTATTAAGCCACAACTCACACTCAAAACTTCTAAAATCAGAATCCAGAGGAGAGAATGTCACACTGCTACTTCTTTCCCCATAATGTAACATTATTCCTTTTCACAGTCTTCATAGTCCAGATTTTCTCATCAAAGGGTGAGGAAAGCAGGTTTGTGACCATCTCTATTCTTTGGATAGGAATGTCAAGGACCTTCAATTTAAGGGTAAGGGATAATTAGAAATAGCAATCTCCCTGAAAGACAGTAGGACCATCTGAGACTGATTCATCTCTCCCCAAAGTACAACCCTGTCAAAGACAGCTGAAGGTAAAGCTGGTAGAGTGCAACAGAGAGACAGACTCTGTCACAGTGATACGCCTCTTCATGCCTCCTCAATCTCCATTTACACAGGACAACTCCCTCCACCATCCTTCAAGTAATCTTTGAGCTCCCCAAGCCTTTTTAGATTAGCTAATTGTAACTGTAATATCCTAAGAGCAGTTGCCATGGTGCCCACCACTCTACTACTTTCTATTCTACTCCTTTTAGTACTCAGAACTGACACAAATCTACCTGAACTTTCATGAAGTTATTCCCTAAGGAGATCTCTCTAAATACTTCCTCCAACCTCACAACCGTGTCTTTTCCTAACCCCTTGCCAAAACTATGTTTTCTTCTTTCCCTCAAGCACATTCTCCAAATGATGTTAATTGATGTGCACAAAGAAGAAGGGTGTGTATTAAGATAATGGTGTGAACAGGCTTTCCCCTCCCCACTTTGTCTCTGTGGCTACTTTGTCTCATTTCTAGAGACCAGACTCTGTCTGCTTTTGTAGTTTTAGCTTAATCTCTGGAGTATTAGACTTCTCGCAGTGTTCCCAAAAGAAACCGTTGATCAAATCCAGCTAGTACTCAATTCTATTTTCACCTGATTAATTTTCCTTATACACTTAGGACACTTCTGAAAATAACAAAACCACCGAAAATAAGTTAAAGTCTAAATTCAGCAAATCAAACCTGAATTCAGATTGCAATGAGAACAACATGAGTTACCTGTAGATATCATGTTTTACACTTGCACGGGTTTTCTGACTGGGATTGTAATCTTCAGGTGGCATGTAGATAATTGTCCCTCCTTCTGGCAAAGAGGTTTCACTCCGTGATTGCGACATGGATATGACACGCCATTTTGACATGCCAAAATCTGCAATCTGGAAAGGACAAATCAGTTGTTCTCAGAAGAAAAACAATGGATTTATCTGCTGACTGCTGTTAGAAATTCCTAATATGCCCAAAAGAACGGGTCACTTGATGTCTTTAACCTGACACACAAAAAGTATGTGGTTGTCCTAGCGACAGGAAACACCAGCTCCAGTTCAGAAACCATTCCCAGCTCATGACTCATGCTATCCCTATGGCATTGCCCTATCTGCTCTTCTTGTAAGGAAGGAGTCATCTACTCTATGGTTGAGGAATCTGCAATGGAATTCTGTCCTGTATGAAGAAAATCACCTTCATTGAAAAAAAAATAAGCAAACACCAAAAAACATTGAGTACTTGTAGCTCACTGGTTGTGAAGCAAGGACAAATTTAGTATAAATCATAATAATTCTATGTAACTTCCCTTGCAGATATCCTGACAGCTGCTCTACAGAAAAATTTTAAGGCACTTCACCTCACCCCCCAAACCATGAAATACTAACCTTGAATTAATGAAATCCTGTGCTGCAAAAAGCTCCTGAACATTTTGTTTACTGTGCACTATGGGAGCTTGTCCCTTCCTAGAGTTTACAGTACGTCTACATAAAGAATTAATTGACTTCAATTTATATTACCAGACATCCACAAGCCAGGGAGCAAGATGTCAGATGAGCTTATGGGTAGGGAGACAAACAGCCAGCAGAATAACCTTGCTGCCTGAGCTGCAGAGTGTCTGGCATACAAGGGAGAAAGACAAGCAGCCAGCTACAAACTCTGCACTTGTCCAACATTTTCCTAAGAGCAGAATCATTTTCAACTAAGATGCTTGTATGAGCCCTGTGGCAACTAAGATAACAGACATAAGCTTTCTGGAGAAGTGTATAGTCAAAATACACAGTGAAAAATAACCTTTTTTTCCTCCACAACTTACTCTTATCAAGCCTTCCTCACTAGCGGGTCACGTTGTCTTGCTCATTCAGTACATCTGGGATGGCCGAAGCACTCTGTGAGTGGTGTTGCTTTTACACACATGCAGTACTTCTACCTGGCATGCACAATAACCTTCCTTGCATCTCCTGACAGCTGCCCTAATTTATTTTGCCTCACCCCCAAAAACCACTTAAAAACTTTAAGGACAGTCTTCCAGGGATTCCTTACAGGAGGCAGAGCAGGAATGCAAGAGTTATCCTCTTCCCTTCAATTGCTCCAGCAAAGCAACCGTTTAGACGTGGTCAGGCAGAGCACCAGACCAAACCAATGCTGTTTAGGGATTAAAAAAAAAGAGTGGATAAAAAATGACTCAGACCAGTTCCCCGATCAGGTTTATCAGGAAGCTGGAGAGATGGTAATGCCAGCACAACTGAGTGGGAGGAGGTATGCCCTGCCAAGGGTGTGAGCAGAGAGAAAGCTGTGTAAGGTGTCTCGCTGCCAAGAAAAATGTCTTTGCAATGGAGAAAGAAGAAATCAGCACTGGATCTTTGATCTTTGCTGAAAGGATTCAGAAAAAAGTTCATCTCAGGGTAACACCTGAAGCTTTTGACATAAATTAAGTATAAATTAAGTGTAAAATACCTGTTACTTCTCATTTACTTGACTAGCACATTGTTTCAATTTTAAAAGCAGAGGATCTTTCACAAAAACCTCTCCAACTCTTGCAGTTATGGAAGCACCCGACATTTTTGTCAGAAGCATTTTAGTCCATTCACATCACAGCAGTGATATTTTAAAAGGCAGAATCAAAGTTTTAACCTAATGTTACCTCTCTATGTATGTTTGATTGCTCTAAGGAGCCTCATAAAAGGCATCTTCCAACATGTTCACATTTTGCAGTTATGTTCTACATGTTCTTATAGTACACTAACAAAACAGACGTGTACATATTGCATGATGGATATCACATGGGGTACTAACATTTCAGTTTGACCTACAGCCCTCCAGAACTAACTTGCCTGAGCATCTCGGACAAGAACACTTCCTATTGTCTTCTCAGGATGGGCCAGACCTAGCTACTCTTGGAAGGCTGCCATACAAGAGTGTCACTACTATCGAGTATCAGCTACTGCTGTAGCAGAAACAGCCCAAATTCCACCTTTCTGGTCTTTTCAGATGGATCAAATACACACTTGAGCAAAGTATTTTTCAAAAGAAAACCTCAAAAGTTCCATCTGCAAGGTTGGACAAAATGTCTGGCATACAGTTACATCTCTGACTGGCCTCATCCTCACTCTTCCTCCTCTACAATAATAACCCCACTTTTGCTCATCCTGGATGCTGAAGAACATGAGAATTAAATAACTCTACCTTGACATGAAATTCATTATCCAGCAAAATATTCTGGGTTTTCAAGTCATGGTGCAGCAATGGAGGATTCATGTTGTGCAAATAGTTCACTCCCAAAGCAATTTCATAAAGAAAGCGGAATCTCAGGCACCAGGGAACATCGGGATATACATCTTTCTGCCAAGATAAAACCACAAAACCAGAACATAATTCTCTGTTCTGATACAACACAAAGACTTTTATAAGAAGAAAGTGACTTGGACAAGTAGTAATCCTTTAAAACATACATTACCTGAACTCCTTAAAATAGTGTAACTCAGCATTAAGACTAGATAGCTGTTGAAACAAATACATCAATGTTAATGATGATCTGTTATGCTTCCAGTCCCCAGCAGTCACATAATAGTTGATAACTGCTGTACATGATGTAGGACATTTACTACATTACTCATTCATACGGAAGTATGAGGTACAGACAAACTCCCATATGAAACTTGCAACCCACAGAATATGAGTACTACACAAAGGAAGGCAAGAATCGTATCTTCAACTGAAACTGGGAAAAAAAAAACCCCAAACTGTGGTGAAACTAGGCATGAAAAGCTACTTTTAGAAATATACCAAGAAAAAGGCAGTAAAACTCAACTGAAATCTTAAAAATGATGTTAACCCAAATGTCTTTTTGAAAAGCACACGGCTGAGCTCTCTCAGGTGTGAGATATGTAGTGTATATAAGTGACTGTATATAATAATTCAATGTGAAGCCAGTTATAGGTCACAACATTAAAGGCAAAAGTGTAGTCAAACTAAAATCTGCAGAGTCTGGTTGTCTTTTTAGGATACAGAAAGTCCATCTGAGCACCAAAGTCTGTGAGTGATAATGACTGTCCTTTAATTTGATATATTATTAATAACACACTTTACTACTTGCCTTAAATATGGAAATCACAATCTATTTGAAATAATCAGGGATTGTATTTAAGATTAAGTACACTTACCCCATGTAAAAGCTGGTTTAACGACCCATTTGTCATGTATTCTGTTACAATTCCCAGAAATTCAGGCTCGTTGCAAATTCCCAAAATTGGCAGAATGTAGCTAAACCTGGCTTTGTGTAATATCTCTGCCTCTTTTAGAAGGTGGCTCCTATCACTTAAAGAAAACAAACAAACAAAGTTACTACACCAATACTAGGAAACTCAAAGCAGATGTTGAGTTCCCTGTATTCTCTTTAAAAAATGATGTACCTATATGAGTACCACCACCTTCCACCACTTGATTCCTACTGTGCTGTTTGGATGACAAGGTACTGTAAGACAAAGTAGAATCTGCAAATGGAAATACAAGAGAGCTTCCCCAGTTTTGCTGTACCACACAGATCTGTTTCTATCACACAGTTAATCCATGTTTCCAGTAAATAAGGATACAATCAGAACTCCAACTTTCACTTTCCCATGTAACCATAACAGCAGAAACCAGCTACACTGGTTGTAATTTACTGCCTGTCCTCAAACCTTGAGTTTTCACCGAGGCCCAATATTCATCTCTTACACTGGAGATTTTCATATTCACAATTCTCCAACCATTTCAATTTAGTGGCCCCTGATGTGCCCTAAAATAACGTGGGTCAAAGGAATGCACCTTCAGTTTCTGAAGGAAAAGAAATGACCAACCGTGTTTTGCTTCCACGTAAATTGTTCTTTAAGATTGAGCCTCTGCTTTCAATCATCCTCTGGAACAAAACATCCCCTGCTTACACAGGAAGCAAGAAGGGACCAGCCTCACCATGTTGGGATGCCTGAATTTGGCTGTGTGAATGCTTTCTGTTATGTCAAGCCTCCTCATAAATGTGAATTTGATGAATATTTACAAATTCAGACATTGGAGCACGTGGAGTCGAGAAGCTCAAGTTTTATTTAAGATTGAGGATGCTTCTACCTGTAAAAATGATAAAACTATTTGGCATGCCTTTTATCTCAAATCTTCTTGGAAAAAAAAGAGTTTGTTGGCAGTGAAAGTGGACCATGAAGGATAATTCTAAGAATAAAAAGATTTAATAGCAGTGGAGGCTGGTACAGGTATAACTACGTGATTAGGATATCCAAATACAGGACTTCTGCAGCACATCTAAGGCTGATCCTTTGGATGTGAGCCAGTCTAGTTCAGAACCAGTAGAGCTGTGCTGGAGCATGGCTGTGTGTGAACCAGGGCTGTGCCCATCACGATCTGCTCAGCGCAGTGCCGTGTTAATGCAGCTATACAGCTCCCAGAAGAGAGCTGGTTGTGTCCATCAAGCTCAGGGCACACACTGAAGAGCCCCCATTAGTCTGAACCCCTCGAGGTAGATCCAGTCCTCATAAAGAAAAGGTCAGCAGAGGACGTGGGGAAAAGAGAAAGCCTGGAGAACAGTAGCCTACTGCTTTTAATACAGGAAAACTTTGAGTTTAGATGGATGTGAAATGGACAATCATTGGTCCTTATCTACAGGATGTAAAAAGGCTTCCCTTATACAAGACTTTAGGAAGAGATAAAAATAAAAAGGCAGCCTTCAAAAAAAGCATGGTACAAAAGACACAACTCCTGTTCTTCATCTCTCCAGAAAAGGCTAAGTCTGAGAAAGTTGGGGGTTTTCCCAGACTGTGAGGCACATCCGCATGGGATTCAGCTGTAGCTGGGAAATGAGTTGCAACATACCAAGGTCTATTCCTGCGTCTGTAAGTCACTTCACCTTTGTCTGCTCCACACCAGAAGGGTGTTGAGTAATACCTAAGTTAGTACAAGCCCACAACTTCCCAGCTGGCTTTGCTCTTTGGCTGGTCACACACAACTTCTGGGATACCCAGCACAGGATTCCTGTTTGGGGAATTAACCGCACCAGGAACTCTTCCCTTTTCTCGACAGCATTTCCACGATGGCATTTTGTGCTGCCTGCTATACAAGTGACAAATCACTTGATGCAGAGACCAGATTATAACAGATTCCTTACAGCCTTTGGTCTTCTGATAGCATTCACAAGCTTTGCATGATATATGGTAGGTGGCTGAATTATTTGGATTACCTCAGTTGCCATTCTCATAATAATTTCCCAGGTTAGATGTCATACTAATGTAAATTCTTGTGAGGCTAAAAAGAGTATTTGCTGTTTTCCTCCAACCTATTTCAGAGGATAAACATTGCATTCCTGATTAGGAGGAATTTAAGCAGACATTTAAATTAAAGAACTAAACTTCATACCCGTAAACCTATCAGAGAACACAATATTCCAGCTTAAAAACATAACTGAGATTCCATTTCATTCTGGCAAGATTTCAGAGATAAAGCCTATGCATAAACACCCGGGGAATAAGAGGAGAGGCTTAAACCAATTTATATCCTAGTAAATCGAGTCACAAGAAGCCTTGTTATTTTGAGTGAAGCTATTCTGCCTAAATGCCTAATACTAGATCAAAGAAACCCGAGGCAGAAAAGGTTAAAGACACCTAGATAAGACACAAGAGGCAAGTTTACAGTCAGGCATGCTTCAGACAGGGTAAGAAGAGGAGAATTTGCATTGATATGATTAAAAAAAAATTGCACTAGAGGGAATGAATGAGGCAGGGAGGGATGAAAAACTACCTGGGCCCCAGGAAAATGGAGAACACACTTGCCACAAGTTGAAGAGGTGATGGAAAATACCAATTTTATGTGGGGCCCTACAAGCCTATTATTTATTGTAGCTTCTCTCAGTACTGTGAAATCTGGGGATAAAAATTAAATCAGTTGTGCATTGTCTTGGAGAAGATTCTTCCTGGAGCTAGAAGCAATCTCAGTAATCTCTAGTGGAGACAGTAATGTATTCCTTATAGTCTCTCTGTAAACACAGTAGTCACTGGAGCATAATATCCTGCTTATACTCCAGCAAAAGGGTTAGCAAGCAACAGCCGCGGAAAGGAGACAAACTGTGCAAATCCCACCTTGAGGAGGAACCGAGGTGCACGCTGCAGAAGAAAAAAAAATTTTAAAACAGGCAACTTGCGCAGTGTCTGACACGCTGAGGCTGTGTCACGGACAGACTGAACCCACCCAGTTTCAATAATGGAAAGAGAGGAAGCTCCAGAGGCAGTATGTACTTTCTCATGGCTCAAGCTGAATCACTCTTCGTGGGATCGCCTTTGTCCATGGACTGAGCGCTGCCTACCGAGACACCGAGCTGAGAAACCCACGCCGGCACCTTCGCCGTGGCAGCTCGACCCACGCCCGCGGCCGCCTTAGCCACGGACGGGACGCACTCCTGGCGTGTCCCAGGCAATGCGGGATCGTGGGATCCCCTTCGCGGTTTAGGGGAAGGGCGGGTTAAGCTCGTCCCTTCCCTACCGGGGGGCCCCCCCGGGGGGGGGGGGGGCCTCACCCAGGCGATGTCCCCGTCCTGGCAGTTCCCCTCCGCTAAGTCCCCGTTACCTGTCTAGCAGCGGCCCCTGCAGGCATTTGAGGGCCACCGGGACCCTCCAGTCGGCATGGCGGGCGGCGGACACGGTACCGTAAGCGCCACGGCTGATAAAACGCAAGTCCGGGAGTTTGCTGGAGGGAATGGAGGGAAGGGCGTAGCTGATGGCGCCCGCCCGGCCTCCACCATCCCCGCCGCTCATCCTCGCACTCCGCCGCCGGGGGCGGCCGCGCCGTCTCCCCGCCTGGCGCAGCGGGGCCCGAAGCTCCGCTCCTCCCGGGCGCCTTCCCCACCTCTTCCCCCACCTCCCGGCCCCGCCTTCACTCCAGCCCGCCGGTCAGCCTGCTCCTCCTTCGGCACCACGGACGAGCCGCTTCCCCTACCAGCGGAAAACGGCCTCCCGCGGCTTCCCAGGCTGGGGAAGGCGGAGCTACCGCCATGAGTCTTGCGGGGAGGAGGAGCCCGGGTGCCCTCCGGGAGAGCGCTGTGCAGGTACCGGAGGTCTCTCGGCGGAGTTGTGCTGGGGAAGGAGCCTCCTTCTTCGGGGGAGCCGGGGCACGGCGTCGGGAAACATCCCCCTCCGTCCGGAAGGCGGGCGGGCGATGTGTTTGTTCTGTTCCTGGAAGATGTTTGGGTCGCAGGGGCCGAGCCTGGTCCGGAGCGCTGCCCGCCGCCCTCTTCGGGGGAACGTTCATCGCTTAGGTGAAGCGAGAGGAGCGTTAGCCCCCCCCCCCCGGGGAGGCCCTCCTGTAGGGAAGGATCGAGCTTAACCCGCCTTTCCCCTAAACCGATTTCCCCCGACGTTAGGCACTCTCCTGTCCTCTCCGGAAGAGGAAGATTTTTCAGGATAGCGCTGTTTCGAAAAAGTACTTTCAAAATTGCCAGAAAGTGCCAAGTTCATCCCTGTCCCTGCCCCCTGCCTGCTCGGCTGGTAGGTTTGCGATAGCTTCACATGAGGGTCATGCTGGAAGGTTTTGCAAGGCCTGTGCACCAAGTCGTGTTCTCGCAGACTAGCAAAATGCTATAAAGTTACAATTCTGTAGCTTTTCACAAAGAGTGACTGTTCTGCAGGGTGAAATGGAGGTCAGTAGAGCAAATCTCTTGCCTTTCCACGTGTATGGATCTCAGGCTAAACATCTGTGGCTTTTCACTTCTCTTCCCACTAATGTCAGAGGACCAGAGAGCAAGGGAAAGGAGCTAAGGTGTCAGGCTATGATATTGTGCAATATTTCACAGTGTGCATTTTAAAGCACAGCAATTATTTTTGAGTTCTAAGCCCTAGTACTTCAAATACATAGCTTTGTTATGTTTTTCCAGTTTTCTTATATCTTGGGCAATTTATATCCTCCAAATGCAGCATCATTCCTAAAATACTGAGCAGCCATATAAAGCAAGTGTTGTCTTCCTCTACTTTCAGTTTTCATTTAGTCTGTGCCCTTCAGACCCACCAGGTGGTTTCCCAGAAATGTAATTTTGATGGAATGTTTGCAATATGCAGGTTTTGGGTGTCTGTTTATGCACACCCCTTCCTGTCTTTGCCATGTCACTGGTGATATTTGCCCTACTATCACAGAATCACAGAATCAATATTCATGGTTGGAAAGGACCTCCCAAATCACCGATTCCAACCATTCCCAGGACAAAAAAAAAAAACACCTAAAAAACCCCCAAACACCTAAATACCTAAACACTCTGATCAAAAACGACTTCAAAACCACAAAATAACCCCCTAGATGCCTGCCACCAGAGCATGTCCTGAAGCACCAGGTCTACCCGTTTCTTAAATACCTCCAGGGATGGTGACACAACCACGTCCCTGGGCAGGCTGTCCCACTGCCTCACCACTCTTTCTGTAAAGAATTTCTTCCTAATATCCAATCTAAACCTCCCCTGCTGCAACATCAGACCATTTCCTCTGGTTCTGTCAGTAGTTACTAAGGAGAAGAGGTCAAGACTCACCTCTCTACAACCTCCTTACAGGTAGTTGTAGAGGGCAATGAGGTCCCCCCCCTCAGCCTCCTCTTCTCCAAACTAAACATATCCAGTTCCCTCAGCCTCTCCTCGCAGGACTTTTTCTCCAAACCCCTCATGAGCTTGGTAGCTCTCCTCTGGACACATTCAACTTTGATATATAAAAAAGATATTGTCCCCTAAAGAAAACAATATGCAGTGGACATACACAGTGAGCAGGCACTACAAAAGCACTGTGTAAATACATGCTTTGGTATTTCCTATTAAGAGATCGATTCAAAGATCAGTGCCTCCAAGTCCCCTTCTTTCTATCACTCCTCACTGAAGTGGAAGGCTGGGCAAGGATTCTGGGATAAACACACTCACAGCGTAGCGTTGTTAAGCAGGTACCCTTTATTGCAGCGCTGCACACACAGGGGATCACCTCTCCAAATGTGCGCGCCGATCTAAGCCAAGTACAAAGTTTATTTGCAGGCTAAACATTCATTATATTTCCTGAAAAGGACAATCCTATGCCAGCGGGCTTCCAGAGTTCATTTCCACCCCATACCTCCCACTTACGCGTGTGCACTGCCACCAGGAGGGTCTTCAGGAGGGTCTCAGGATGAAGGCCGGTAGTCTACCTCCTTGTTAAACTTCTGACCCTTTCTTCTTCTCACATGCTCTGTACAGGGTTAAATTTTGTAACAATACTCAGTTTGGCTCAAACTAAGCTTACTTCCAGTGGTTTGCAGGCATCCTGTCCTTGGTAACTTCCCTTGTCTTGAGACATAGATTTCTTACACAAAGTATAGGTAAGTTATTTACATTGTTGCTGCTTATTCAAGGGGCAATAGGTTGTAAACCTCTCAGGTTGTAAATCTCTGTCCACTCTTGAAGTCTACTGTCATCCTTCAAGATTATGAATGCCATTATATCAAAAATGTTAAGATACTGTACAAGAAGATATTCCCACATCTTGTTGCCATGTATTGTGTTAATTTCACGTATATTTCTAATTTTAAGTATGCTAACTTTAAAAACCAAGAAAACTATTGAGATTATAGAAAGTGTCAGGTTGGTAACAGTGCCAAGAGACCGTCTTTTCCATTTACAATAATCATTTTGTTATAAAATGTAGAGAGGTTTTGTGGCTTAGAACTTTATATATTGTCTAAAGAGCCTGTTTATTATGTTTATTATGGGGGGCTGACTCGAAGATCTCTAAGGTTTCTTCCAACCCCTGACACCCTGTGATACCCTGTGCTTTCCGTTGATGTCTGTGGGTTTTGGACCAGTGCTAAGGCTGGCACTGGGACAGTTTCTGCTAGCTGCATGGAAGCAGTATTGACATTTTCATCACAGTGAAGGAATATGGGATGAGTAACAGCTACACGTGATTAGTTGCTGCTTTCTACACATCTCTAGGAATTTTGTCAGAGTTTGAAGGCAAGCTTACTAGTATGGGTGGAAAGGGAAAAGGAATGCTCCATTTGGTCTGAGCTCTGTGGCTGTAGTGCTGTGCTGAGCTGTGTGTTTTGATGGTACACCAAAAGAGAAGTTCCAAAAAGATAAACTGGTGACTTGGAATACCTCAGAGAAAGGGGGGCTTCCAAGGGAAAAGTTAAAGTACATCAGTTCTGCTTCTGGAAACTCCCCTCTCTCCCCCCCTTTTTTTTTAATTTATTTTTTTATTAGCATATTTAAAGACATTTTCTCAATTGACATAAGTGGCTTCACATCTGGCTTGAAGTTTCATTGTTGGAGTTATGTGGCATAAACTGCAGCTAAAATACAAAGTAAATGCAGTGCAAATTAAAGTTTAAAATATTCCTTTGAGAGAGTTTTGAAACCATTAACTGTTGTAAAACTCAAATCCTACATGGTAGTAATTGAAGTAGTATAGGTGGTGGTCTGATTTCTGGATTAAGTGTATAACTGGCTTTAAATCAATGCTGTTCAGCAAGCTCTTGACTTTCTGTTGCCAATCATAAATTGGGACAGAGCCTCATACCTGAGAGAATTGTATTACTCATAGCACATGCAGGTGATTTTCCTTTTAATTGCTTCTAATTGAGGAATACTTTCTGTCATGGTTTGGACCCAGCCAGGAGCTGAGCACCAAGTGGCTGCTCACTCATGCTCCCTGCGGTGGGGTGAGGAGAATAGGGAGGAAAAAAAGGCAAACCCTGTGGCTTGAGATAAGGAGAAACTAATAGAACAACACAAAAGGAGAAGAATAAACGTAATAGTTGTTTATAAGTTTAATACCTAATTTGTTTCAGCAGTTTAGCACATGTAACAAAAATCTGAACTTTATTGTTCTTGATGTTACTGATTTTTACTTAAAATCCCTTTGGTATCTCTAAACATAAGCAGGAATCCTTCTTGTACTAAGTGTGAAGTGACCTGTGGAAAAAATCAGTGGCCCATTTAAAGATAATCATTGACTAAACAGTGAGCTCTAATTAGCTTTTATGCTTTCAGTATGCTGAAAATTGAGAAAATAAGCATTTTCTTGTTAAACTCCATCTATCGATCGATGCAACCACACTGATACCTCAAGCTTCACTGACAGGAAGCGCAGCTCTCTCACCAGTGAAGAGTACAAGATGGACTTTCCAAAGGTGTGGTTGTTACGAGACAGGTGATGGAGACAGTAAGTAGCAGAGCTGCCTGTGCTAGTGCTAGGTTGTGCCTTCCTATCTGGTGGTGTTCATGGAGTTACAATGCTCACCCTGATGAAACATGGCCATACCTGTATTTCAAAGCATTGGCATTTTCCACCTCTGTTGTCTGGAATCACATGGAAGAGTTAAATCTGTAGGAAGTTCTAAAGCAGGGAGCAGATAGACTTTCTGGGTAAATTAATTTAATTATTTTTATCTGATAAAGAAAGAATAGAGACTAGGAAGTCAGAATCTAGAGCTTGCTCTCTAGGGGCTCCCGGGCTCTTCTCCCCTCTTGGCCTGCTTTGCCACCTTTGCTTGGCTTGGCTCAGGTCCTCTTTTGGTTCCTTCCTTGGAGCATCCCAGGAGGCCTCTGTCCATTCTGCCTTTGATCCCAATCTGTGTGTTCCTGAACCGGGCACCAGAATCCAGCTCCTGAACAGCTCCTGTCTGCTGCTGGGCCCAGGCTGGGACTCCCCCGGTGCCTGCTCCACAGCATCAGTGGTGACAGTGATGGAATTACCATCAGGGGGGTTGGGTTCCATACTAGTTTTGGATATATTTGTGCATATTCTATTTTTATTATTATTATTATTATTATTTTCATTTTCATTCAAGCTGTTCTAGTTTCCTTTCCTACTGGCTGAGTCTCTCTCCCTTATTCCCTTTCCCTTCCCCTTTGGGAGGAAGGGGGGTTAACAGAGAGTGGCTGTTATAGGTCTAAGGGGACATCCGTGACAAACGCTCAGCTTGTTCAGATCTGTTGGTAATTTGGGCTACAGCAGTGGAGTGCTGTGGAAACCAACACCCTTTTGCAGTCATCTATGTAGTCTCCTACCAGGCTTAACCAACCCTTCCTTGTCAGCGTGTGCCAGACACTAGCCGGGCCGTTTCTGAACATCTGAATTCTTCTGGAAATGATCACCTATTGTTCAGATGACTTTTTACATTATTTTGTATTAAGAGACCTGCATGAAAGAACTTGTATCCAGCTATTACAACACATTGATCCTACTTGGCTGACTGAATCGAGGGGCAGAGATGTCAGGAGCTTCTCTAGCAGTTTGGAGGGACAGAGGGAGCGGTTGGGAGTGCGATCCTTCTCAGTCTTCTGACTCACTTGGGATTTTATTTCCATGTTGTTCCTATTGCTGTTATCTATATGGTGATGACACATCATAAACATAACGTCAGGATAAACTCTGGTCCTGTCTTGAAGGTAAATGATATTTCCTTTCAGCACTAGCAGTTTAATAAAACCACCCCACGCTTGAATCATTTTGATGTTTATTTGCTATCTTCACAGAGCTGCCTCATTTCTCCTCTTGCCTGTGGGACACGGGCAATTTTACGATGTCAGTCCTCTTCCTAACCACCCGCTTTGCATTAACCCAGTGAAGCTTTCTGTGTGCATGAAGTGCAGAGGCAAAAGCTCGGTAGAGGAGGAAGAGAAGGGGTGAGATATTAGTGGATTCTACTTGGACACGGTAACACCGTGGTATTTTCTATACCTTTCTCGACATGTGCTGCCTTGGGTTCTTTGGGGCCACATGGAGCCCAGGTCCATCCTAGGTGCTGGATCCATGCTAATAAATTAAACACGTGCTGGACCATTTCTTAGCAATGAGGCCAGCTGGCATGGGATGACATCCATCCAAACCGGAGACTCTGCATCAGAAACGCCCGGTAAAGGTAGCTCCTGACTCAACTCCTGAAGCATGGGGATTATTTAGGAGACTGGTTTTTCTCCTGAGCCAAAAGGAATTATTCTAACAGACTTCTCACAGAACTGTGTTCTGAGTCCTGGGGCCTGGGAGCGTTTCCTGACACTTCTGAATTCCCTCACACATGTAGTATAAGGTACGCAGTGATCTCCTAGGTTCATTTTTAGGCTGGAGTATTTTCTCAATTGCTGTTGTTCTTGGTGTTTCCCACAAAATTATTTTAGCTGAGAGCAAGCTGAAAAATTTACTTTCGGCAGTGCATTAAAGCAAAATTTATTTTTCTTCCCTTTTTTTCTCTTTCTAAATTTAAACTGTTAAACAAGTGTGGCAGATTTGATGCAAAGTACAGGCTAGAGTGTCAGAAATCTCCCAGCTCTGTAATGACAGTTCCCAGAAGTACATAATCTGCTGGAGCTCTGTCCTGTAGCTTGAATAGCTACAGTTCTCTCCAAATAGTTGTCAAGCTGTCAGTCATGACAGAGTTGTAAAGGATACTACAGGACTACAGGGAGAGCTGTAGGTCATCAAATGGATGCATAGAACCAGGTAGTAAAGCAGGGGCTGGAAACGGTAAACATTTGCATTTGCTTTTTTATGTGTTTTGTGTTGGCATTTCAAGAAGTGTGAAAAATTGACGTTTATTTGACCACACCTATGTGCCTTGAAATCAAATTCAGATGCAGCATATCTGTAATGAAATGAGAAGCTAAGACTCGTAGGAACTGAGCATGCTTGGTACAGCACAAGACAATTCTCAACAGAAGGAACAGCTCCAGTTTTGACCTCCAGGTTTGAAACCACTTGGGCTTGAGCAAGGGCAAATCTTGCCCAAATTCTGTCATTTTGAATAGATACTCTTTGATTTAATGAAAGGCTATTGTATAAAACTAGTGGTTCTTTTCTTCTTTACCCTTTCCTTTCCTTTCCTTTCCTTTCCTTTCCTTATTCTTCTTCTTCTCCTCCTCCTCCTCCTCCTCTCCTTCCTCTTCTCTTCTCTTCTCTTCTCTTCTCTTCTCTTCTCTTCTCTTCTCTTCTCTTCTCTTCTCTTCTCTTCTCTTCTCTCCCTCTCCCTCTCCCTCTTCCTCTTCTCTTTTTTTCCCCCCTTTTCCCCTTTTTTCCTCTTTTTTCCTTTCTCTTTTCTAACAAGAGAAATAAAGCCTTCTGATGTTTGTTGACTAAACCTTCAACCCCATTCACCAATAATCCAAGCCTTAGTCAAGCCTTTTGTTAGGAAGTGCAATTACATTTTGTTAGTTTAGGAGCAGGTAATTCCTGATGAGTATTCTGCTGAAGGTCTATAGCTTTTAGCAACAGTACTTATGTCTTGAGGAGTTTATAGTAAGCTGAAATGAATCCACTCTGTTAATAATTTCTTTGGTTTCCAGGCATAAACACACGGGCCTCTCTTCCTGTGTCTATACATGATTAGTATGTGTCATCTGGGGATAACGTAAGGCGTATTTCCATCACAGATGTAACACTTCAGGAGGGGGTAAATTCCAGAAGAAGACAGTGAAAAAATAACCCCAAAATGAAGGTGGAATACTTTCCTGAACTATATATATATATATATAAACAGGTGTTAAATGAGGGCTCCATTTACCAGCCCCCACACACAGGGTGCCAATCATCACTCCTAGGGTTCTAGTTGTCTGAATGCCTGCAGGTATTAGCATGACCCTTTCCCAAGTCTCTAGACTGGAGCACAAGGACTCTGTGGGGGTCTTCCATCAGCTCTTGACACATGGCCAATATATGCAATGCCTGTAAAGATTTAACAGGCCTGGAATTATCACAGCTCACCAACATACAGGGAAAAGTATCACAGACAGGCAGAGGTGGTAGCTGGGATGGGACAGAAGGACATTTTTCTGGTATTGGAATACATTTGAAGTTTGTCTGCAGATCAAAGGTGTTTCCCTGGTGTGCAGTTCAGAGCACTGGCCATATCAACATGATACACTTAACTGGCAGTGGTGAAAATGCAACGTTATCATCACACCCCAACAACTCGGTCCTAACAGTTTATACCCTCACAGCTTTAGTGTCTTTTAGGCATCCCAAAGACATCTGCTGAATCCACTGAATTCAGAGGTGTGGGAGCTAAGTGAAAAAATTCATTGTACTCAAGTAGACATCAGTTTAAACAAGCTCAGCCCTTCCACGGTGTAGTACAATGGTACCAGATACCCAATTTCTCCATGTGAAATTATGATGTTTAACAAGAACTCATAATGAATTTTTTATTAAAATAATATTTAGAACAACTCAGCTGCACTCAAGATGCTCTATCTGGTTCTTCTGGCTGCTGCATGGAAAGCGTGGAAAACATTTTCTGAAGTTTACATTGATTGTTCTGTATTTTACCTCTGTGGGTAATAAGACCTAGTGCCTCATTAGAATGCCCTAATATAATTCTGTATTAGAAAGAATAGTCCCTCCCTGTTAATAAAAGGCTTGTGCACCTTATTCCTTTTAAATCGTAAAGAATTTGGACTGGAAAAAGACAAAAACCTCATGGAAAATTTGGACTGCTTCTTGAAACTGAATTTTCAGGTCATGGCCATCTGTTAGAAGTGCGTACCTGTTTTCAGCTGTGTTGTTTCAAGTCTGTTTATTGTATGTTTCACATGCCACCTTGTGGTCTTCTATGAAAAAGAAAAATAATTGTCCAATTTGGTCAAGTGGAAAGATGTTGCTGTGCAAATGTAAATCTCTAGTATAGATCCATATATCAGCAAATTTAGCAAGACATATTTTCAAAACTTTTATAAAGAGTAAGTTTTAAGAGCATCAAATACACATTAGTTTAGAACATGAGCTTCAAAATGACAATATTTATATTGTACTAATTGTGTTATAGTCAAAATAAAGATGAAATACCAGAGGCAATATGCAGGATGAAAATCCTTTTCATCTCCAGTATAGAATCGTCAATACAAATACTGTAGATGCTGGCCAAGAAGACAACTGCCATACATCATCAGAGGTATTGACATTCCAGGATTTATTCTCATAAGGCCATAAAAATAAAAAAAGATTTTCACCAGTTACCTTTTCAAATCAGAAAATACTGTGATTTTAAAACGATGAAGAAGTTTGTTTTCCTTTTACACCTTTTCTGAATGACAAAATGGGAAGTTAGTCCTGTTTAAGTTTTCCTTCAGTGAGAACTTCTGAGACAAGATTAGAAATTTGAGTCTAACCTGCTTTAAGTCTGGAAGGGTTCAAAATTTGTGTAGGTAAATACTCATTAATATTTATTATTTATTATTTCTTTAGGACTCAAAGGTTTAAGCTTGGGTTAGAAATATTTTTACTTGCAGTAACACAAGCAAGTCAAAAGATAGATTTTGTTTTCTTAATTAGTGTCAAAACTGAAGATAATTCAGGAGTACAAGAAATAGGGGTGAAAATGGGAGAAAATAGCAAATACAAGTAAGATTATGTGGGGTTTATACATCTGATAGTTAAAAAATCTTTCAGAGTTCTGATTATTCATTTATTATGCAATTGTTAGCTGGCTAGGGGTTTTTTTTTAACAAGACCATTGACTCAAACAGATTTGCAGGAAGAAGACAGTAGCTTCAGGCTGACTTACAGAAGGTGTTAGACTCACTGAAGTCTTCCGTGCTTATGAATGAGTGTCATCACACCTTGCTCTTTGTAAGTTGCAGGTTTTTTTGTGCTGTGTCTTCTTGACCATTAAACAAGAATTATCAACCTCTTCAGGTGTTCAAGTGTCCCATACTTCTTTAAAAAATGTGGTTGGTTGAGCATTGGAGCACTAGTTGAGAATTTATTTTTATTCTGTTATTGAGTAAGACACTTGCTTCTAAGCTTTTGGATACTTCTACAGCAGCTTTGCTTTGGTGTCATGCAAAGCATAAATAATCCAGATCATTTATTGCTTTATTGGTGGATAGAGGAAAAAAAAAAAACCAACAGTGGGGTAAAAACAGGTCTTGTGGCTTTGCCAGAACAGTTTGGTGCTTCAGCCATTAAATTGCACCTCATGATGATTAACTGGCCCGTCAGGGGCTAGACTCTTAGCCTGTTAGAATGACTGCAGTGCACCCTGGACTGGGCTATAAATGGGGCCTTGCCTAAGAGCCAGTTGAGGGCCTGGCAGTTGGACCCATCCCTTGGATGTGCTGTCCAAGGACGTGTCCATGGATTCAGTGAGTTTCAATGGATTCAGTGAACCTCACCCCCCTTTCGGGTGAGTGATACCCTTGGGTACCTTTGTGTGGGAGACTTTCTACGAGTGGATTGTGTGCCCATTTTGATTCATCTTTCCTTAGGGTTTAGGAATTAGTTGTGCAGTAGACATCCCAACTTGTAATTTAATTTTTGTCAGGAGTGCTGGGCAACTTTGGTTGCAATAAACCCCCAGTTGCTTGGAGAGCTGATGCTGTCTGTTTTGTGGGTGCCTCCATGACAGACTCTTAGCGTGTTCCCTCAACGTATGTCTACAAGGAGAGCCCTCTGTCAAAGGCATGGCCTGCAGGTGCAGAGCACGATATGGAAATATGTTTGAGCTGAGGGTTTATCATTATCTGAAACATGCTCTGGATGAAAGCTCCTTGTGTGAACCCAAACCCGTGAAAAGCTCTAGTGATTTCTGGTAGGATGTCACTGCCAGATGTCTGCCCTCACAGTTAAGACTGCAGCCTTAACATGTGAGCAGTGAAGGCAATAAGGAGGAATTTTTTAAATGTGGCAATGTGGAAATGAAACAAACTTTAAAAAAAAAAAAAGTGATGGAGAACTGAGAAAGACGGGGAATTTTTGTAGAAGTTGTGTCACACTGTGACCATGGGCATTGGGAAGGGGGTGAAACATCAGCTTAGGAACATAATGTAGATACAGTAAGCACCAAAAATGAGCATTCGGTGTATCCCTGACAACTGGGGGATCTCTGCCCTCCTTCTCTCCAGTGAAACCCTCTTGGCCATGCAAAATCCAAGCCTATGGCTCCATCCAGCCGAGTGCTTATATGCTTGACTACCTCCATTATGCAGCTAGTCTCAGTGACTTCCTCTGCCACACCAAGGTTGGCTTTTGAGGCAGGAGAACACTGGCCTATGTGCTGGGTGTCTGATTATCCAGTCAAGGGGACCTGTTGGAGAATGTGGTCTGACACCCATCCAGTCTACACAAGCAAATTGTTTTGGACAGGTATAAAGTATTTAAGGAGCAAGGACACATGGCCAGGAGTGGGTTTCCCATCAGCATTGAGGCTGAGTAGGGCCAGAGCAAGCACCAGGACCAAATGGTGGGGAAGCACTTCTGGAGACAGCAGTTAGCCATAGAATTTGGTGGGTGACCTGATGCACGATACTTACATGAGTCCATCCATGTTCTTCAGGTTTTTGATGCCTGAATTTAAACCTCCTGTAGACAATGGGTAGTGAAGCCACCTTTGTAGTCACTGTAGAAGCAGTGCTGGTTGATTTGGCACTCTGTACTCTTTGAAGCCTACACATTTGCACAACCATTATAGCGGGGGCTTCATGGCATTACACAGCAGCAATGAACAACGATGTCCACTCGATGTCACTGTTGTCGTGCAAATTCCTACTTGAAAAAGCCTCCTTAGCTGTGCTTTGCTATTGGTGAGAATGTGAAGGTGCCATTTCAGATAAGCAGCATGAGGTATCTTTTCAAACAGCTGTATAAATAATCAGCTTTATTGAAACACTCTTGGGGATAGATTTTTTTCTTCTCTGTATCCCTCAAGTACTTGCAGAATATAAATAGAATAAAATGTGGTGATCTGCTTTCTTCTTTATTTTTCATGGATTCCCTATAAAATACAGAGTAAGGTAATTTATCTGTTTTACAAATCTAGGGGTAGAAGTTTTTACATATTAGTGTGTTTTTAGTGATTATCCCTCAAACACAAGTGCATTTCAAGAGATCCTTCAGCATTCTACTTTCCGTAGAGATGTTTATTAGATGCAGTTTTAAGTTTATTCAATGAACTTTTAAGTTTATTCAATGCACTTTTAAGTTTTCATGTAGGTCTGACCATGATAGAGAAGAACACACGACTTTTTGGTAGAGCAGCTGGACAAACTTATTATGAGCTTAGGTAATTATTTGCCCAAAATTGCTATTAATAATTGTATTTGTGCTTAGAAGATCTGAAAAGTATTTAAAGTAATTGCTCAGGTATTACTTCTTTTCTGCTGTATTATCTGATTTGCATTTGTTTATTGAAGGAAAATCAAAGTAAATGCTGATAGATGCATCTTTTGCATTACTTGGGCCATACGCTGTATGTTTTAACTTCAGGCCAGCACAGAGGGCTTGAGGGGGCAAAAAAAAAGATTAAAGAGAAGTCTCCTTCAGTGCACTCATGTAGGTGAATCCCTGCAAAACTGGAGAGCAAGTGTCTGAAAGACAGAGACATTTAGAGACATGTCTAAAGCCCCCAAGAAGTCTAAGCTGCAAAAGGCAGAGATTTCAGACGGACATACATTTCTCTGAGTCAGGTATTTCTCTTATGTTCTCTTCAGAAAACGCATGGTCTTGAAGACTAGTCACTTGTCAGCACAGTCTGTTCTCTCTCAGCATAGCCTGAGTTCCTGGCAACCTTATTTAGCTGTGGAATAATGGCTCTGTCCTCTTCCCCTTAGTGTCAGAGCTTGTATGAGAAGTGCTGCCTTAACCAAAGAAGACATATTCTGAAGAGTGGGATTATTTTTTTTTTCTTTCTGTATCTTCCTTGATCACTGGCAGAAAATCTTGGAAGCCACAGAGGCTTCCAAAACAAGAACAGCCACTGTGGGAAAGGTGTTAAGTACTGTGGTGGTTTGATGAAAAATGGCTCTTGAAGGACAAGCCCATGGCTTGGACAGGTGCACGCTTCTCTGGGTTAAAAAATGTCTGGATGACCGGGCCCAGAGAGTGCTGGTGAATGGTGCTGCATCCAGTTGGTGTCTGGTGACCAGCGGTGTCCTCTAGGGATCAGTACTGGGCCCAGTTCTATTCAGCATCTTTATTGACAACCTGGATGAGGGGATTGAGTCTACCCTTAGTAAATTTGCAGATGACACCAAGCTGGGGTGGAGTGTTGATCTGACAGAGGGTAGGAAGATGCTGCAGAGGGACCTGGACAGGCTGGGTCGATGGGCCAAGGCCAATGGTATGAAATTCAACAAGATCAGGTGCAGGGTCCTACAATTTGTCCACAGTAACCTGCAGCACTCCAGACTGGGGAAGGAGTGGCTGGAGAGCAGCCTGGCAGAGAGGGACTGGGAGTACTGGTTGACAACCAGTTACACGTGAGCCAGCAGTGTGCCCAGGTGGCCCAGAAGGCCAATGGCATCTTGGCCTGGATCAGGAATAGCGTGGCCAGCAGG
>JANHGN010011452.1:42312-53063 GCA_024605025.1 Megaceryle maxima | reverse complement strand
ATGTTCTATGGTATGGAATATCCCCTTGGGTTGGCTGTCCTAGCCATGCTCCGTCCTGGCTTCTTGTGCTCCTGCTTGCAGAGCATGGGAAACTTAAAAGTGCTTAACTTAGTGTATTGGGTGTGACTGAGCTGGAGTTAATTTTCCCCACTGTAGCCCTCCCAGTGCTGTGCTTTGCATGGAGAACTGGAAAGGTGCTCGTAACACACCCGTGTTGTGGCTGCTGCTGGGCAGGGCTCACACAGCAACAAGGCTGGTTTCCAACATTCCCCCTGCAGTGGGATGGGGTGGACAAGATCTCAGGAGGGTACACAGCCGGGACAGCTGACCTAAACTGACCAAAGGGATAGATATTCCATACCATATGACATCAGCTGAACTGTAAAAGCTAGGAAAAGGAGGAGAAGGAGGGGCATCAGCTTGTCCTCCCGGAGCAAATGCTACACGTTTGGAGCCCTGCTTCCTGAAAAGGGGCCAGGCATCACCTGCTGATGGGAAGTAGAGAATAAATCTTTGTTTTCTTTTGCTTCCATGTGTGTCTTGCTTTGCTTTTTCATTACACTGCATTTGTCTTAATTCATGAGTTTCATCTTATTTTCTTCCCCCTGGTCCAGCTGAGGGAGGGGTGGAAGTGATAGAGCAGCTTGGTGGGCACCTGGCGTCCAGTGAAGGGCAAACCACCACACATAGGATAAGCACTGCTTAGCAACAACTAATACATCAGTGTGTTATCAACATTATTATACTAAATCCAAAACACATCACTGTAACAGCTATTAGGGAGAAAATTATCTCTATCCCAGACAAAACCAGGACAATTGTTTATTATTTATTATAAAACCAGGACAAATGCTTATGGTGTAGTCATTTTAAGTTGGAAGTATGGCATGAAATCTGAAGCAGACCTGTTGATTTCACAAATAATTTTGTTCTATGTGTTTTTATTCTCCTCACATTTCCTTCTTAGTATGCAATATAAGTGCAGATACTACAGCGGGCATAGGAGACATGTCATTATTCTCAGACATGAATCTACAACTCTTGCACCAAAGAAATGTTACTTATGATGCCCCTGAACTTTTGTTGTAAATATGTCCCCAGAGGGAGAAAATATGCTTGTTAAGGGAAGGAAATTATATGTGAAAGCATACCTCAAGGGGAGGAATAGAATGACTGAAGTTTCAAGAGAAAGCCATAGGAGAATAGGTCTTTTATAAACCACAGAGAAGCCTGGAGCATATTCTGTGGGATCTGGAGAAAGAGATAAAGCCAGGGAACAAAAAAGTCTGTACTGATAGAATGATGTAAGCTACCAGGAGAAAGAAGAAGTGGTTGTGAAGAATGAAAATGTCTATCAGAGACCTGCTGGAAATAAAGGTGTTACAGACTAGAAAGTGATCCTGTCACTAACTGTCTAAATCAGTTCATAAGCAATATGAATAGAAAAGGTTTATTAGCCTTTACTGCAAATAAGAGAAAATATCATATATTTTAGTAATTCAATTCCGTATGCCATTTTGGTAAACATATTATAAAAATCTACTTAGCCAAGAATTGGAGTTATGAATTTTAGGGAATGAAGGATGACTGAGCAGATTGGAATGGCTGGTCATTGGAATAATTCGGAGGAGTGAATATAAGAAATACAGTGTGTATTATCCCACACTGAGTATATTTTGCTTCACTTTATTTCTGTGCAGTGTCAGTTTTCTTTTGCTTTTTATACTTATTCTGATCAGGCATAATTAACTGCAGTTTGTATTGGTTTCCTTTTTCCTAGAGCCATCTACAGAAGCTCTCACTTGATGTGTTTGTGTAGCTCTCTTAAACAACCATGAAAAGCACTATCAAAGAAGCTGCCATGAGCTAGGCAGGGGTCAGTACTAATTAACAGAAAGACTCAGAAGAGGAATAGTGGGATTCTGAGATCAAGTTTAGGATGTTTGGGCAGAAAAAGAGCTAGGCAACACATTTGCTTCTTTTAGTGTGAGAACTTATAAAGCCATAGAGGAGGAAGCTGCAAGAGTAAAGATGATGAGATGAAGCAGATGTGAGGATGTCAGCAGTGATGCTCTTCAGGCAGTAGTGCTCCCAGCCTGCTTATTGCAGGGCGGTAAGGAAGGAGGGAGGGCAGACAGCTCAAGGATCCTGTTCAAGGTTCAAAACTGCCTCAGATTTTTCCATTGCTTACATTTTTTTCAGTCTCATTAAATTTTAAGTGTAAATCAGCACACTTTCATTTAATAAAGGATGGAAGGCCTGAAGGTACAGCTGGGGAGGAAGTGAGGAAAACCCTGTAATTTAAATATTCATGGAAGACAGAGAAGAAATCATTTGTGTCACTGCTTGAGTATCTTCTGAACAGAAATATCAGCTGAAGATCATTTTAGTAAAACTGTTTGTACTGTCCCAAGACAGATTTGTAAGTTTTCCATGAGAGGATAAGGATGTTTTATCCCAAGGTGACTGATTTCCATAAGGAAAGTTAATTATTTATATTCAGAGCTAAACCACAGCTAAACTGTGTAAGCCTGAATATTACATATGTCTCTGCAGAGTACAAACAAGGATTTTTATAATTTACACCAACAGCGGATATAGAGCCTAGTAACGTGATTCAGGTTTTAAGCAGGTGGTTGTTCTAGTGGATCTGATCTTATTTTTACTACTTTATACTCCAGGATTATAAATCTTTACCACTTTCCAGTGTTTTACCCCTTAGAGAAGCTCCTTTTAAAATTACATACTTGATACAGTTAAACCAATGCTTGGGTAATAAATTATTATTTTATGCAGCCTAACCAAAGTCTTTTTCAATTGTGCACCTATTTCCAATAGGTGGCACTCCAGCAATTTCTGTTAATGTTAATGCTGTTTGAGTCTGAACTCTTGAAAAAGCAGACAATTCAGTGCAAATAATGAAAAATCATTTGTATTTCTTTTATTTTAGACATCACACCAAACCCTTACGTGTTTATAAATTACATGTTCAAGGCTGTAAACTGGGTTACAACAGGGGAGGAGGAGAAAGAAACTTGTGGAATTGTTTATTTATAAAATGTTGTGAAATTGTTACAGTAATCTGATTTAGTGTTCTCCAGTTATCTCATAAGACTAGTACAGTCCTTGTCCAGGAAGTCTGCAGTGTCTGGTGTGGAAGCAGCTCTTCTGCCTGGGGTACTATGGCATTTGATTCAACAAAGGAGTGATTCTTCTGGCCCTCATAAGAGCTACTTCCAGGGAGAGAAAGGGTAAAAAATAGAGTTGAACTAGAGACCAGATTACAGGAGGCCACAAGAAAGAACTCTGAGGCTGGATTTACCTAAATTCACAATAACAATGAAATACCCTTATTAGGTTGATGTGCTTACTCCTAAAGCTGAGCTGATTCCAACTCCTTGCCATTGTTTGGCTGATGAATGAAGCAGGATGAAACCTTGAAAACCCTGAATGCAATGGCAAAGCGCCATTAAGTTAGAAGGTGTTGAGATTTTACCTTGTGGTGCTTATACTCCATCCATCTATATCCATCCCTTATGACAAAGGGAATAGCAAAACTGTGGGAAAAAAACCCCGCATGTTCTGAAAGCTCTTTAAAGGCAGTTTAGCCAAGGAAAAGATTGCATGTTCATTGCTTTATAAGAAGCAAATTTGGTGACTTAGCATGGTCACTCCATGTACGAAGCAGAGGAAGGGCTTACAATTCAAAAGACTAGGGCATCTCATTCCAGAAGATCTTGAACTGCCAAGCAGCAGCATTATGACTGAGACCTTGCTACACTTGATGGTATTATTTGTGTTTCTCATGGATCTTTAGTTTTATTTGGGATAGTCAATCTTGCACAGTGATAATTTGGTAAAGTGAAAAATAATGCCTTGGTGATTTCTTAGTTTTTGGGTGCTATCTTAGATGCTCACCCTGTCATTCTGGGTAACAGGCCATCCTTTCCTCTATTTGAAGTAAATTTAAAGGTAAAATATATCTTTGAGTTAACATACAGTGCAGTTAACAAACTTCTAGCTCCATTTCCTAAGGGATAATTTGTCCTAGTTAATGGAGGTGGCAATCAAAATTCCTGAAGGATGGAAGTGGGGTTTTATCTAAATTTGCTGAAATCTGGCAAGCCAAAACCAGTGGTAATAAGTTTTGGCATTGTGTACCTTTAATTGCATGTTCGCAGTAAAGGGAGGAGGATTTGCTTCACTGCAGGCTTACCAGGAACACAGAGAGCTTTGCCCTATATTAAATGTATTGGTTTTAATTTTAATGGGATGAGTGACCATCAATACACAAAACCAACATATAAGGATGATTTTCCTCATTGAGAAGAGCTGTTTAACTTAAATAAGGAACTTTTTTGAATATTAACTGCATGGTAGAAAGTCTACCCTTTTAAAAGCTGCTCAGATTGCTCCTTTGCCATGCACTTCAAATCATGTTTGGTCAGAGTCCCTCACTTTCTTTTTTGTGTAGTCTATATTTGTGTTGATCAATCTGGCACATCAAGCTAAACAACGCTACAGCTGGACTGTGCAGTATACTTTATTTTTAGGTTTCTGCAAAAGGTTTGCGTCCTATGTGAAAGTTATTGAGGAAAGGCATCATTATGGAGGAATCCTAATTGTAAATTGAACCACATAAGTTCCTCCATCCCAAAATTAACAGTATAAGGTAAGGGAGATTGGATTTCAAAAGCTATGGCACTCTTCCTCTGTTCCAGTTTACTTGTCCTTGATTCATCTAGAGGGAAAACAAGCACATAGAAAGTGATAATAAATCAGATATCCACCATGTATAAAAAGTTGTCTCTCAGTCTCATGGAGGTTTGAGAAATCCAGTTATCTATTGTGTTAAATTCTTGATCCTTGCCTGGTTTCGGATATCAAAGCAATATGATCATGTTTGTCAGGCAGAGGAGTGAATTTCTTGTAGTGCCTTCCTGGTGAAGGGTTCAATGTTTTAGCTCTTTTGCCTCATTTCATCCTTCTTGCCATCCTACAAGGGCCAAGATTTGGCAACTTTGACAATTTACTTGTTTTAATAAATCTGTAAAATAGTTGATTGGGCTGTATAGACTAACCCTGATTTTTCCTCAGTGATGACCAAAATGGTTCACATAGGCTGGCTCTCTGTGACAGCTTCAGCTTCAGTCTAGGACTCCAATGGGTCAGCTATGGTGGCTTTAGCTGCAGGAGTTTTGGTTGTTATGACCCCCACCTGCTCATTTCTCCTTACCAGCTGCATTTATTACTGCATTTCCAAGCCAGGATGACAGGATGGAAATTGCATCTGTACTTCAGTTGTCCCAGGTCAAAGACTCACATTTTGTTACAAAACCTTCACTCTTGGCTTAAACTAGTTCAACAAATAGTACCTATATGATGACATGGGCTGGGAGCCTGGAAACCTAGGAGATGGAAAACTGGGACTGACAATTCATTGCTGCAGTACTAAATGTTTCAACACATCTCTGTGGGAGCCCTAGAAAAAAAACCAAACCAAAACAAAAATTGGATCTTTTGTCTTGTCTTGCACCAATAGACCAGCTTTCATGCCAAAGGGTAGCAGCTGTTTGGAAAAGAGGAACAAATGAATTTAGCACTTAGTTTTCATTTCTTCAAAAGAAAAAAAAAAAGAAAAAAAAAAGAAAAAAAAAAAAGAATCAGACCTATCCAGGAGTTAAGGCATTTCTCTTTCTCCTTTTTCTTTGAACTCATAAAAAGATATAGATTTAGCTTTTAGCCTGGTTATGAATAAAACTGTGAAATCATAAGTGGGGAAAAAGCTATACACATAATTGATAAAATATTTTACATACACATATGCTGTATTTAATGTTGATATTTGGAACATTGTTTAATATATTGATTTTTTTTTAAAATGTACAGTTCTCACAAATACAATTTGACATGAAATTTTAGAATCTTTTTAGAACTTTCTCAAAAAAGCAATACTACATATGCTCTTGAAATACTGTATTATCATATAATAAAATCTTTCTCAGGGAGTAAGTAAAATAATGTTATTATATTACTTCACAGTTGGGGAAAATTGCTAATTAAAGTATGAATTTCGTTACCTAAGTTTATTAGTCTATCCCTAACTAACAAGGCAAAACTCCCTGAGTTTTTGGGAACTGAACTATGTTGTGTTACACTCTTTCCATGTCAGAATTACTAAACTGCAGCTTTTACTGATGCTTCCTTTCTTTGGAGGCAAAGAAATGTTAAATTTTGTCAGTACACTCCTTCCCAGTTTCTTCTCTAGCTTTGTTTGAATAACTTCCTGCTTTTACTTATTCCCTTGATGCAAATTTTATTGAAATCTCAATTCCTTGTTAACTGAATCTCAAACTATCTTTTGAATTGAACATAAAGCTCCTGAGAATGACTGATTCTCCTTGTCTCTCTTCATGTACTCTCAGTAACTCCATAGATAGTGAATTATTATTTTACTCATTTCTGTGGCACCTTTACTGTGCTAGCTGACAGATATTTATGTCTTGTAGTGTGACTTCAAGGTCATTAATGCTGGACTCTAAGAAACTGCCAGTGAAGAGAGAATTTTTAAAAGTCAGGACTCCTCACCAGTCCTGCTAATCTGATGAAGGAGGCACACTTAATCAATTAAGATTCATTATGAATTTGCCAGATTTCCTCTGCTTCTAGATGTAGTCAGAACTAGTCTCAGAGTTTTGAATCCTCTGAAAGCAAGTGCTTCCCAGTCAACCCTCAAAGCCTCATCAGGACTGCATCCAGAAAATGTTAGCTAAAAGGTGACTGCTCGTCCTCAGGTCACATGAATCATTGAACTAAAAAGGCAGAGGGGCAACATACCATGTATGTATGTTCACACCGCCATAAATCTGTAAGTAAGATGCTATACTCTGCACTGATTACAGGGGAGCTTCCAGGTTGTCTGAAACACCTCGCACAATTCCCACGGCTAAAGGCAGTGAAGTGATAGATGATTCTTCTGGATGTCCCCATAGATATTGAAGACCATTGAATTAAAATAATTTTTTTTACATGAATTTTTTACATGTGCTGTGAAATTGCTTGGTATGGATGCAGAGTATTCAATGTCTCCAGTGAGGTATGGCATTAGGCAATCTGATAATGCAGCTCCACTCCCAATTTCACTTACATGACGTTTCACTGTTCTCACCCATGAAGGCTTGTTCTGGGCTAGCCAAGTTTCACTAACGCAGCAGAAGTCTCACCAAGGAAAACTGTCTTTGGGTTTCTGCAATGCCAGGATTGCATTAGGGATGTGTAGAGCTCTGCAGCTTCAGGGTGGAAGAGGCAGAGCAGAGGCATGGGCAGGGCTGTGGGGGACACATGGCCTTTCTGGTAACAGTTGCATTGTTACAGTGGCTTGGTTGTTTTGTGTGACTTTGTGAACTCATAAGAATGGAACTAGCACAAGTCTCTGATAGAAGTAGTCCTATAGAACAATTTGCTTCTGAGGCAGGATAGAATCACAGACTCATTTAGGTTGGAAAAGCCATAAAATAAATAGTCTTTTGTCATATTTGTTTGCAATGTAATAATTTGATAATTTTAACTTATATTTATCACTGACAGCTCTTAAGACTGTATTTCAGATATCAGGATGTTTCAAGTTTTTAGTAAAAGTGTCTAGAGCTAGAAAGACTAAAAACAGACTGAAAGCCATAATTTAAGGCTGTTTAGGGACTTAAGATATAAAATATTCTTAAAGCCTGCAAAATTATAGGAAAAAGCCTAAAAACCTGAAACTCCAGAACAATAAGAACTCAGCACTATTAGTGACTGATCTCTTGATTTTTTTTTTAAAGTATTATGAATTTCAGGAAGGATAGTCCATGAAGTTTTAATACCATGGTTTGACACTACTAAGTATTTTTCTGTGCTTTTTGGGTTAAAAATTAGTATGAATTTAATAAGAACTTGACCATAAGAATTTTAACATAAGGGGAAAGGACACATGAGAAAGCATAATTCAAAGAATGCATTCAATATTTTAATTTGAACAGTCTTTTATTTCCCTAAAGAAATATACAATAATGGTTTAAAAGCTTTATTTTCTGGATCTTTTGTTTGGCTCCAGAGCAGCTTTTGGCCTGCGTATTACTGTGCCCTGGCACTGTTGCCTTGACTTTAAATTCCATTTCTCTCTTGCTTGTGTTTCTCCTCTTGTTATAGAGCTGCATGAGAACACTGAGGAGAAAATTTGTCTCATGTGCACTGGCTCAGATTTGTCCTGTGGCTGTCCTGCTGCCACAGCTGGTTGCATTTGGAACTGATATGAGAACATCCAGAAGTTCTCTAGCAGCTTCTATCACATGCAGTTTCACAATGACAGGGAAGGGAAATTCAGGATGTATCTAGATTCCTGTCCTCAGAGCCCCTTCCCACACTGCTACTCATAGACCTAACAGGCTGTTGCTACTACTCCTGATAACTGAAAAGTGGCTTTAAGTAGCTGGGGAGGCAGTGAAAAGTGAGATGAAACAAAATCAGGAGGTAGCTTTGGCTCTTAGTCCTGCTAGTTGCACGGCAATTGTGGAGGCAGCTGCCCTGGGTGGCCATCACTCTTGCATGGCTCTCTTGCATAAATCTCTGTGTCTCTTTGGAACTTGGAGAAGATGATGGAGCTTGGCCTCAGTGGCACAGATACAGAGGTGTAAAACACGTCTGGCAGGAAAAGGCAAAACTTTATCTAGTTTTTAGGTTCCAAAAACCTTCTTTGACCTTGCTTTTATGACAGACCTCCAGCCCCTGGAAAAACAAAACAAAACAAAACAAAACAACCCAAACAAACAACAGCAAACCAAAACAAAGTAACAAAACCCCTTTGTTCTGGAAGCTGCTTTATTTTGTGTTTAGGGCTTCCTAGAATCTGTGTGCCTGAGGCTGCTGGAAAGATGTGCTGAGTTAGTGTTGTATGTTCCCTAGCATGTTTTTTTCTCTGATGTATTCCTCCTATGGCTGGCAAACAGCCAGGTGCAATTGTGCAGAACATCAAATATTAAGAAACCAGGAGACAGAGCTGTGTTTGTGTTTTCTGCACATTGGAGATGGGGAATTACAAACTGACATTTTTCTAAACTTGAAATTGGAATTGCTCAAGCATTTAGGATAGTGTGTCTGAATGTACTTTTCTCTGGAACAGAAAAACTTATTTTTAACTGCAGTTCCTGTTCTCAATGTGGAAGGCTTACAGTCACAACATCAGTTACAACTGATTAAATGATGCTGCTAGAAAAACTTTCACACAGGTAAAGTTTCCATGCATGTGTTTAGCTTGGTTTACTTCTTAATTGACATGAAGTAATTTGGAACATCTGAAAGCATAATTGATTGCTTTTATTTTTATTTGTTTTCAACGATTAAAAAATAATTTTCTGAGACAAGTCTTCCAATTATTTGTTTCTTGTTAGAAAATACATTTGTGTGAGTCAAGAATTGCTCTGCACCCTGGGAGATACAGCTTGCAGATAAGGGATACACAGTAATTACATGCCAGATCAGAGCATAGCTCAAGAAGCCTGTTACACTGACTAGAATTCATGGTAGAGGGTCATATTTTTCCCAGTTAAAATTTGATCTTGTCTCTTGAGAACATAAAGAAAGCTCTTGTTGTCAAAAGAAAAGGGTCAACAGTCACAAAAATTCCAGGTTTTGCAGCCAAGGTGGGCTTGTGTATTTGGTGATGGGTGGCGTCAAACCTTGGGTTTGCTGAACTAATCTCAAAGACAGCAAATGGAGATCAGAATAATCCCCTTACAATCCAGGAATTAGTAGTGAAAGACCTGCTAAGACAAATAGACACCCATAAGTCTATGGGGCTGGATGGGATCCACCTGAGGGTGCTGAGGGAGACGGCAGAGGAACTTGCCAAGCCTTTCTCCATCATTTATCAGCAATCCTGGTCAACTGGGGAAGTCCCAGATGACTGGAAACTTGCCAGTATGACACCCATCTACAAGAGGGGTAGGAAGGAGGATCCAGGGAACTACAGGCCTGTCAGCCTGACCTTGGTTCTGGGGAAGATTATGGAACAATTCATCTTGGGGTTGATCACAGGGCAAGTGCAGGACACCGGGGGATCAGGCCCAGCATGGATGAACCCAACATGGGTTCATGAAGGGCAAGTCCTGTTTAACCAACCTGATCTCCTTCTATGATCAGGTGACCTACCTAGTGGAGGAGGGAAGAGTGGTGGATGTTGTCTACCTGGACTTCAGCAAGGCATTTGACACAGTTTCCCACAGCATTCTGCTGGAGAAGCTGGCAGCTCATGGCTTGGACAGGTGGACTCTTCACTGGGTTAGAAACTGTCTGGATGGCTGGGCCCAGAGAGTGGTGGTGAATGGAGTTAAGTACAGCTGGCGACCAGTCACAAGCCTCAGGGCTCAGTTCTGGGACCAGTTTTCTTTAATATCTTTATTGATGACCTGGATGAGGGGATCGAATGTGCCCTCAGTAAATTTGCAGATGACATAAAATTAAGTGGGATTGTTGATTTGCTTGAGGGTAGGAAGTCTCTGCAGAGGGATTTGGACAGGCTGGAGTGATGGACTGAGGTCAATGGGATGAGGCTTAACAAGGCCAAGTGCCAGGTCATGCACGTTGCTCACAACAACCCCAGGCAATGCTACAGGCTTGGGGAGGAGTGGCTGGAAAGCTGCCTGGATGACAGGGACCTAGGGGTGCTGGTGGAAAGCCAGCTGAACATGAGCCAGCAGTGTGCCCAGGTGGCCAAG